>CM021105.1:326535476-326639678 GCA_007115665.2 Sequoiadendron giganteum
CATGGAAGAGTCATCGATGGTATGATCATTATTGTTTTCAACTATGGGAAAAACTTCAACAACCTTCCCAAGGAGACACTCAATTTCTAGAGACACATTACTTAATGGCCCATATCCAAGCCCCTAATATTTCTATCAATTTTCTAGAACTATGGGTTCTCTTCTTCGTTTCTCATGAATTAGAACATCACCTTGACCTAAAAATACCCTTTTTTGATAATCTGAAAGCTTTTAACCTATTTATCAACTAGTAGGGTAGGTTGTCCTTTATCTTCTTGGCATAATCACTTAGAGATATCTTCTTCTAGAACCTCTTTATTTAGTTCTCCCAACCATGAGAATACATCATGTTCATACTTGATATTTAAAGTGGTCATATCTATGTGTTGAGGTTTTTCATATGCCTTAGGAGAAGGTGAAATTTTTCCTACATAGAAGGACCCTTTGAAATCATATTCTCCATAACCCTTGTCATTTATTTATACCTTGATTTAAATAATGGAATCATGTGTATTGGATTATGAGGCCAATGTGGATAGGTCAATATCAAATGATGATGAGATGATGTCATTGTTGGGTGCTTGGTGGATTTTTGGTATTTTTCCTCTACATTTTGGTAATATTGGGAAGGGAAAGGGTCCCCATAAGTGGTTACCTTAATTTTTTTGTAAGGAAAATTTATGCATTGATGGTAAGTGGATGGTCCAACCTACATGTCATGTACCCATAGGTGACTTAGAATAATGTTGTAGGGGAGATCAAGTTCCAATACTTGATAGGTTTTTTTTGTGATTGCAAGAATGACTTGAATGGGTAGCTTGATTATCCCATCTAATTCACACTCAGTATCATCATATGATTTTATTATAATTCTCTTCTATTCCTCTACGGCCACATCATAGTATCCTAATTTTTTACCAATTATAGTGTGCAAATTTGTTAGCCTACCCCACAATCCATTAGGAATATTTTGATTTCATGTTTATGGAAATAGAATTATAGGTATAATTCTTGGTTATGGTATTAAGTGGTAGGAATATATTTTTCTATGAATATGAGGTGGTGGTTTGATGTAAGGTGTCATACCATGGCTTGGAATTTTTTAGTATCTATGTTGGTAGGTACGAATGATGCTTGAAGTGTTTTTCAAGAAATTCCTTATTTGTAAGAGATATATGAAGGAGTTCTAAGATAGAAATATGGGCTAGGGTTTTCTTTATATGTTTTATAATGTTATATTCATATGGTAAATGGGGTGCTTGTGGGGCTCCTTGGAGGGTGAATTTTTCATTTTGGAGTCTTGTTTGAGAAGATGATGGTGAAAATATGGAAATCAGTTTCTTCAATATGTTCCACTATGAAATCATATGAATAGTTGATAATTTTATGGCTCTTTCCAGGGTCAAGGATTGCCCCCATAGGGTCTCAAAAATGCAAGTTTGAACCACAAGAGGTTGCCAAGCTCTTGAAACATTTTTGGCTAATGTACAAGGCCAATTAATGTAATTGAACCTTCTACTCTTTAGGCTCTGCTAAACCTAGGCAAGTGTACCTATGTAAATGATTGCAGATTTGAACTGTATGATTCCGACTTGTGCAATCTATCCCCAATGGAAAATAGTGAGGGATAGATGAAAGCTTAATAACTACTTCTACTCCTGAAATTTGAAATATAAATGTATGGATAAGAATTTATGAAACTCTTGAATGGAATGGGTATGAATAGTGCCTACTTTTGTTGGGTAAATGGAGTCAAGATGTAAATGATATCTGAATTACTAACTAGATACAATTCTAATTGTTTAGCACTTATACTTGTTTATACCTGGTATAAACATGCAAGGATGTGACTAACAAACTCTTCTTATTGATCCAATCAAGGCCTATTAGGTTATTGTGATCTATCTAAGAGATTTTAATCCTTCCTTGAAGGAACCAATTATAAGGGGTCACACAGTGAAAGCAAATGTGTATTGAAAAAATGAAAAATATACTTGATATATTCAGTTTTGAATAACTTAATAGGATTGGTTGGAGACAATATGACAACCTTCAAGTATAGACTCTTCTTATTGATCCAATAGAAATTTCCAAACTACTATAATTTTTTTAAAAGGATTTTAATTCATACTTGAAGAAACCAATTAAGAAAATTACACAACAACAAATGTGTTTGATGAATTTTAGCATTCTGCTTGGAATATATTTAAATAATAAGGAACACCAACTTGGAGACAACTGAATAATTGTTTAGCTTGACAAACAATTGACACCAATATTTGAGTCACCAGATTAAATCTTCTTGTCCATTATACTATTCCAAAAGATTTTGCAATACATAACATAACATATTGTTTCAACAACTGATTACCCTATCCAACTACCGGTAACTTCCTAACCTACTACTTCTTCCCTCTCTTTTTACATGATTTTACTGTACATATATACAATACACATTTTAGAGTTATGACTCTTCACAACATCCGTTTGGTGTAAATCCTCTTTTCTGTGCAGATCTTCATTTAATTATTCTCCGCAAAATAAAATACTTAATTAGTTTCCTTTGGCAAATTAAATATTTAAATTTATTCTCGAGTTTTGCATCTTCATGGAAATTAATTTATTAATATTCGTCTTTCACTAGAACCTTCACATTTATTTTTTCACCCTTTAAATATATAATTTGGGTAAAAATAATTACCCACTTCTACTTCAATTGGTGAAAACATTTTACAAAGTTTATATTTACACTCTCCACCGAGACGTATTAAATCTCAAATCATAAATTCACATAATTCAAATCTTTTGCATCGACCTCGATTTTATATTTTGAAGTTGACTGATGTGATTGACCAACTTTAAATGTCTCAATGGTTGCTTTACCACGTTACCTCACACCACTTCTCTTTCCCCTGTGGTACCACAGTGTGATTTGATTCTCCTTTATTAGCTTACCACTCTACCACACATCACCTCCAGCTCTCTAGAAATACCATGATGTATCCTTAACACATAAATCAATGTACCGCTCTACCGTGGGCTACCTTTTTCTTTCTTGTGATACCATGGTGTCTACTCCTATTTATATTCTCAAGTGTACTGCTTTACCGTGGGTCTTGTTCTAACCCTCTGCGGTGTAGCGATTTCCCTTTATCAATGTTTATTATCTCGCCATCCTACCGCAGGTTGCGTTTGATTCCTCCATGGTATAGCGGTCTCTATTTTTCAATAGTGATCTTTATACCGCTCTACTACGGGCTGCAATTTATCCTCCTACGCTACCGCATCATCCTAGTACTTCTCCTTAATATACCGCCTTACCACGGGCTACGTTCTGACCCCTTGCGGCATAGTGGTGTCTCATTCTATTATTACTCCTCTATATACTGCTCTACCACAGGCTGCTTGTTGACCCCCCGAGGTACATTGGTAAGGGTATAGTGCTAGCTCCTATTATCGTGATACTACGAGCCCTCTTATAAGAGGCTGTAGTAAGGAGGTATGAGGCAAGGGGTTACAAGGGTGAATATTCAGGTAGCGGTATGGTGGTAAAAGGCATTTTTGGCTTTGTGGATGGTAATAAAGTATTTTTTTTATGAAAGAGACATCATGAATTCGGGTTTTAATGGATAAAAACCTTTAGAATTTTTATAGAAATTTTGTTTCTAACAGTGGCTCCAGTTGGGGATGAGTGATTTATCAATCACTTCAAGGATCCAAAATATCTCTGGGAGAGCAGACCAATTATTTCACCCCTTTGGCAACAAAATCAAACTTCATCTCTATCTTGAATTGTTATGGTCTAAAAGTCAAACCATAAATGATGGCCCAAGGCCACCCAAAAGAAGGGCCTATACTTTCCTCTGTCATAAATTTTATTCTGATTTGAGCTCAGTGAACTCCCCTTGAAATAATTCATGTCATCTTCATCACCATTCTTGCTGTCATAAAGATACTTGCAGCTCCTTCCACCATTCCGATCTAGTTCATGCATCATGAAATGATATCCTTGTTGATTTGAAAGCTGAAAAAATTCATTGTTCATCATATAGCTGAGATTGATTTGCACAAAAAAATTGCAATTATTATGAGGCCATTTATGCAACCAAGAAATACAACCTTCATGTGCATAGGAAGGAAAACAATTATGATCATCCATGTCACTCATCTCAATATTTGAATGCTTCTCACACAAATTTGAAAACTCTGTCATATCAATACTATTCAAGACAAACAAATCTGAAACATTTTTCATCTCTTCCATATCATCATTTGGAGATGACATCGAGTTCTGATTCATATTTTCATTATTATGCATATCTGAACCAATCAATGTTGGATTTCTAACATCCATGGTATGCAAATAAATGTCTTCTCTACATGAGCCCAAAACTTCTAAATCACATATCTCTTCTTGAATAGATATAGATTCTTGATCAGCTCCAAAGGTTTCTTCATCACTTTGAGAAATGCACAAGGAGTCATATGAATCATCGCACAAAGTGTTTTCACTATGAAAGAAAATGTAGAATGGACACAAAAATTTAGGATCATCCTTGTGTGCACATCTCTGGTATTCAAGAGTCAGCAAATCTGAAATTTTATTAGCGCTAAGTGAACATGTTTCTTCTTCCATATCTTCTATTATTTCTCCCTCTTCTTGATCTCCATAAGAGCTAAAAATATCTCCTTGTTGTAAATCAAGACTCACATGATTGTCTTCAAAATCTTCTTAATTGTGGCATGATATCAAATCCCCTTCTGTTTCAACTTGGTAGGATGTCATTTGAGATCCTTCTATTATTTGATCATATGAAAAAAATTCAAAACCACTTTTAAGTGTGCAATCTTTTTGTTCATCAACCATATCCTCATGGAGTGTATTTTCAAGAACATCCTCCTCGTTGCAGTCCTCATCCTAGATGTCTTCACGATACTCAATTGTAGCTGGGGGTGTTATTTGTTCACTGTCAAATGAACTTGCTTCTTCCATTGCTTCTTCATCATAAGACTTGCAAGAATCACTTTGTTGTAGGTCCAAATCCATAGGTTCATCTCCACAATCTGAGTATCCAATGGATCCCTCATAACATGCACTCTCACAATCTATTATGCAAGAGATATCTTCTATATCTTCATCCTCCTCATGCATGTTGTTATAGGAATTATTTTGACTTTCCCATGTATCATCTTCTAGCTGTGTTGGTTGATTGGTTTCTCCATACTCATCGGTGATTTCACCATTTTTATACCTTTTCTCATCTATGATACCAATCCACTTATTTATCTAGTCTAGAGTATATGGCTTCAATGACTCAGGCCAATGAATGGAGTTGGGCTCATATACCCTCATGAACTACTCAATGAAGTGTAATTTAGACTTATTAGGTAGGGAACTAATAGGTATTCGCTTATATAGGCATCTACCACTCTGCTGAAAAAATCACGTCCCCATTCTCCTTCATGTCTCCTCATATCAAAAAATGCACCTAAGGGGAAAATTCCACATTCTGATTTTGTAATGGAGTCTTGGCTTTGAGTATGTACATCATCATCTTCTTCCTCCTCATGTAGAATGTCATCATTTTCACTTGCACATGTCTCCTCTATTAGCTGCATTAATTGATTAATTTATCTATCTTTATCCATACCATTCTTTCTGTCATTAGATTTGGTATTGCTAGCACGCTCATGCCTGAGTATCCATAAAAATAGCTCCCCAATAGTAGTTGGCTTTGATGACTCAAACCAATGAACTGAATTATCATATATTCTCATGAATTTCTCAATGAGTATGGGATCACCAGGTATTTTCAAATGGATTTTCAACATTCTATCGAGTAAAGAGCGTGTAGATTCTCCTTTGTGTCTCCTTATGTCAAAAAATGCATCTAAGAGACCTTGACCTCCTTCTTGATTATGTAAATACTCATCATCTTTGTCCTCATACTGGCTCAAGAATATTCCTTTGAGATCCTCCCATGAAGATATAATTTGCATAGGAAAGCTTATAAACCATTCTCTTGCATTATCCCTCAAAGATCTTGAAAAAAATTTCATAATGACATCCTTTGGATAAATTTGAAAGTTCACAATGAAATTCCAAAATCGCTCCATATGCTCACAAGTTGATTCATCCCATTCTCCATAAAATTTAGGGATATGCTTTAGTAGTTCTATCAATTTGCAGGGATAAGGATTTGGGTAGCCTTGGATATTACTGTAGTTAAAGGTTTATCAATGGCTGAGACAAAATTTGGAGGGCCATATGGGTTTTGGTAGACCATTGGTCTTTTTTCAGGAAATGGAGGATAAGTATTCATTTGGTTTGACGATTGTAGTGCATAAATTTCCTGTTGTGAATAAAGTGCACTACCTCCAGCATTTAACTCCCAATTGTAATAGTTGTTGTTCCAATTGTATCTGTTGTTTTCTCAATTCTTTACTCTTTTATTGTCTATTGCCTTCTTACTTCTTCTAACATCTTGACAAGAAAATTGAAAAAGTGTTACTTGTTCCACAATGTCTATGCATTATCTATCAATTTTAAACAAAGTTGCCACCTACTTTTTCAAAAGTAGGAAAATGATTCTTTTGAAATTATTTTTGATTTTCCCCAGCAAAATCTCCTCACTCCAAATGTGAAATTTATATTGACTCTTTAAATGGAAAGGCTAGAACTAAATTTTCTGAAGTTTCTCCCCAGGAGAGTCACCAAACTGTTAGGTGTGTGACTCGGATGGAGAGTGCAAATGAAACAATTGTGAAGCTTTGGTTGAAGACCAATTTTAGAACTTTATTGACTCTATGGATGGATAGGCTGAAACTGAATTTTTTGATGTTTGTCCCCAGTAGAGTCGCCAAATTGTTAGGTGTGTGACTCGGATGGGGAGTGCAAATGACACAATTATGAATCCCTCGTTGAAGAAATTTTTTAAAACTTTATTGACTCTATAAATGGATGGGATGGAACCAAATTTCTTTATGGGTTTTCCCGAGTAGAGTTGCCAAATTGTTAGGTCTCAAAAATGAAGGTTTGAACCACAAGAGGTTGCCAAGCTCTTGAAATGTTTTTGGCTAATGTACAAGGCCAATTAATGTAATTGAACCTTCTACTCTTTAGGCTCTGCTAAACCTAGGTGGGTGTACCTATGTAAATGATTACAGATTTGAACTGTATGATTCCTACTTGTGCAACCTATCCCCAATGGAAAATAGTGAGGGATAGATGAAAGATTAATAACTACTTCTACTCCTATTGAAATTTGAAATATGAATGTATGGATAAGATTTTATGAAACTCTTGAATGGAATGGGTATGAACAATGCCTACTTCTATTGGGTAAATGGAGTCAAGATGTAAATGATTTATGACTTACTAATTGGCTACAATTCTAATTGTTTGGCACTTATACTTGTTTATACCTAGTATAAACGTGCAAGGATGTGACTAACAAACTCTTCTTATTGGTCCAATCAAGGCCTATTAGGTTACTGTGATCTATCTAAGAGGATTTTAATCCTTCCTTGAAGGAACCAATTAAAAGGAGTCACACAGTGACAACAAATGTGTACTGACAAAATGAAAAATATACTTGATATATTTAGTTTTGAATAACTTAATAGGATTGTTTGGAGACAGTATGGAAACCTTGAATTATAGACTCTTCTTATCGATCCAATTGAAATTTCCAAACTATTGTAATCTGTTTAAAAGGATTTTAATTCCTACTTGAAGAAACCAATTAAGCAAATTACACAAGAACAACAAATGTGTCTGATGAATTTTAGTATTCTGCTTGGAATAAATTCAAATAATAAGGAACACCAACTTGGAGATAGTCGAATAAATTTTTAACTTGATAAATAATTGACACCAATATTTGAGTCACCGGATTAAATCTTCTTGTCCATTATACTATTCCAAAAGATTTTACAATACATAACATAGCATTTTGTTTCAGCAACTGATTACCCTATCGAACTATTGGTAACTTCCTAACCTACTATATCCCTCTCTTTGTACATGATTTTATTGTACATATATACAATACCCATTTTAGGGTTATGACTCTTCACAATATTCGTCTAGTGCAACTCCTCTTTGTTGTGCAACTCTTCATTTAATTATTCTTGACAAAATAAAATATTCAATTAGTTGCCTTTGGAAAATTAAATATTTAACTTTATTCTCGAGTTTTGCATCTTCATGAAAATTAATTTATTAATATTTGTCTTTCACTGGAACCTTCACATTAATTCTTTCACCCTTAAAATATGTAATTTGGGTAAAAATAATTACCCACTTCTACTTCAATTGGTGAAATTTTTTTACAAAGTTTATATTTACACTCTTCACTAAGAGGTATTAACTCTCAAATCATAAATTCACATCATTCAAATCTTTTGTATCAAGCTCAATTTTATATTTTGAAGTTGATTGATGTGACTGGCCAACTTTAAATGTCTCAATTTTTGCTTTACCGCGTTACCTCACACCACTTCTCTTTCCCCCATGGTACCACGGTGTGCTTTGATTCTCCTTTATTAGCTTACCACTCTACCACACATCACCTCTGGCTCTCTAGCGATGCTGCGTGTATCCTTAACACATATATAAATGTATCGCTCTACCACAGTCTACCTTTTGTTTTCTTGTGGTACCATGGTGTCTACTCCTATTGTTGTTCTCAAGTGTACCACTTTACCACGGGTCTTGTTCCGACCCTCCACGATGTAGCGGTTTCCCTTTATCAATGTTTATTATCTCATCATCCTATCGCGGGATGCATTTCATTCCTCCATGGTATAGCGGTCTTCTTTTGTCAATAGTGATATTTATACCGCTCTACCACGGGCTGCACTTTATGCTCCTGTAATACCATGGTATCATCCTAGTACTTCTCCTTAATATACCGCCTTACCGTGGGCTACATTTTGACCCCTTGCAGCATAGAAATGTCTCATTCTATTATTACTCCTTTGTATACCGCTTTGCTGCGGGTTGCTTGTTGACCCCCTGAGGTACAACAATAAGGGTATAGTGTTAGCTCCTATTACCATGATATCATGAGCCCTCTTATAAGAGGCTGCAGTAAGGAGGTATGAGGCAAGGGGTTACAAGGTGAATATTCAGGTAGCGGTATGGTGGTAAAAGACATTTTTGGCTTTGTGGATGGTAATAAAGTGATTTTTTATGAAAGAGACATCATGAATTCGGGTTTTAATGGATAAAAATCTCTAGAAATTTTATAGAAATTCCGGTTCTAACAGAGAGAAAGTAGGTAATGAGGAAGATTATCTTCTAAGGGGGAGAAGCAAAAGAAAAATCTTGAGAAGTATTTTTAGAGCTGGTATGTGTCTTTTGATGGTTTTTCACATCATGTGTTGCCATCAATGACAAAGGGGGAGATTTTTGCAAGAGCGAAAAGATGAATGAAAGTGTTGTCATTAATGTCAATCGTTTAGCTGGTTATCTACTAGTTGTTGACTGCATATGTTGAGGATATTGAGAAAATTGTATAAAAAGAAGATTGTAGATTGTTAGCTATTAAGGATGTTGGTCCGATACTTGTGAAATATGTTTTCTGTGTTATGGCTGAGGTCTGAAAGAATTGTTTTTGGTCTATATTTCTCTTTATGGTTCAAGAGTTGTGTTGCCCTAGTTCTATTGAAGATTCTTTTAGCTTTTGGAAGCATCGAGCTTAATTCATCTATGTATTTTACACTCTTTTGGCTGTTCATGTGTCAAGCACTACATTCAAAGTTGATGAAGCATGTTGGATCTATTATGGGTCCTAGTGAAGCATGTGTCTGGGTCACCCTCATTCTAATTCCACCCTAGGATTTTTGGCACCAACCTAATTTGAATTTGAAGTTGGATGGCCGACTTTGTATCTTTTCAAAGTTGGAGATGGTATAAATACAGAATGTGATAGCATTGAAAAGTGTAAATAAGAAAAGAAGAAAGATAAGTGAAAGAGAAGACATGGCTTTGATGCTATTCTAAAAGTGTGTGAGTTATGTGTGTGGTGGATCAGTGCAAAGATTAATGTTGAGTTTTCGGATGCAGTGAGTAGAAGGAAAAATCTATCATTCATGCAAGTGGATCAGTGATTGTGGTGGAATCCTTTGTTGCATTGGGATTGTTATCTCTCTGTAACAAGTCTTCTTTGTCTTCTTTGTATCTATGTGGTAGTGAGCCATCCAGTTTGTAGCCCTGTGGATAATGAGTCCAGATAGTGAGTCCTATTTCAGGCACTGAGCCTTACTCCAGGAAATGAGTTTTTATGTAATTGATTTTGATATTCTCTATAGTGTGAGTTAATCCTCACCATGGTTTTTCCCTCATTGGTCTTTCCACATAAATCTGGTGTTATTGTGTTTGTGCATTGGCATTTGATGGTTAATCATTTAATCAGTATATGTGTTAGTTTCGGTAATTGAATTTAAGGTTTAATTTTGTGACAATCGATTCACCCCCCTCTCATTTGTCCTATCCAACAATATGAGTGAAGGTCACATATTTTAGGTTTCTATAAGAGACACATTTCATCATCATCTAGAATCTAGGAGAAAGAGGCCCAACACATTTTCCTATTATTCCATTGGCTATTCAGCACCAAGTTGGAGTTGTGGATCCTATTCCATTAGAGATACACGAAAGAATCCTAGTGTTTAACCTATAACTGAAAACATCCAATGGACTACACATCTAAAAGGATCTCATAAGAAATGAGGAAGATAAAACATGCAAAATTGGTCGAGGTGGAGGATTAAAAATTTATATGGTCCTACCATACATCCCACATTGAACCATTGATCCTAGAAGATGGATCAATTTTTTTGGCATGCCTCATATAGGAGTTTCATTTTGTGAAGGACCTAGTGGCTTTGATGAATCACCTAATGGAATAGATTATGATTCATTGATGATTTTAGCCTACTGATGGGATCATAGGTTGGTAGGGTGAAATCATAATATTGTGTCTCACTTTTAGAAAAGATGGGCATTTATATCAACATTTTTAACTGAATCTTCACCTTTTGAGACCTATAGTAGATAAACTATTAAGAATTTAAAGATGATATGAACTAGTGATTTGTGGAAATTTGTGTGTAGATTATAAATATATTTTTAAAAAATTTATCTAAAATAAATCATGAATGTTTCAACATCTCCTTTAATAACTAGTTTTAAATATAATTTTTTTTTTTTTTCAAAAAGTAACGTTTATGTTGTCCAACATAACTTTTTTATATGAAGGATAAAATTCTAATTTTTAAAATTTAGATTCTCAACATCAATATCTATGGAAAGGATAATTTTTCATAGTTTTTTGTTACATATTTTTATTTTAATAAATTTTTGAAGTCACTATAACTATAATTTGGACATAGGTGTGTGTCATCCAACACAACTTGTTGTGTATATATCAAAATCCAATTTTTTTGGTGAAAAATGGACATCAGTACCTAGGGAAAATGATTTTTTGAATTTTTTTACAATGGTTTTACTATTTTTCAACCTCTATAGAAAAAAGAATTTGATGTTCAATGAAAAACCCATGTTCAATAAAAATTGAAAATTAAATACACGATAAAGAGAAAACATAACAAAACTATACTTGTTGGAAAGATTGTTTTGAGGGCTATGATATTGCAAAATATAATTTCTAAATGACTTTATTTAATCCCTCAAAAGGTACATAAAAAGTTTTTCTTCCAACATTTTGATAGGTGCGAAGGAGACTTCATTGTGGGTATGATTTAATACTAAAGGGGTGATATCCAAGGGGGTTTGATCTAAGGGGGTCTTATCTAACCCTCTTCAAGTAAAACCCATTAGATGGAACCTCTCAAGGCTTAAATCATTATTTTTCTAAAAATAAGTGATTTCAGGAAAAAATCAAGATGTCCCAAAAGTGAGGCACACTATTATGGCAGCACTCGATACAAAGAGTGAGATTACCATTCACAACACTTCACCTCCTACGTACCACTCTAAAACCTTTAGTGAATCATCAACATGTACCAATTAAATAGTTTGTTAAGCTCCTTAACATTAATTATTTTATTATTTCCATGTTGTTGAGACCCTTCTCTAACAAGCATCATCTTCCCAACCATGCTTACGAGTATATTTCTTGAGAAGATCCAATCTACTAACATGAAATTAATGAGAAGTGTTTCTTTCACCTATATAAGTACAAAATGCACGTTTCCTCTTTTCAAAAAAATCCATCCATTATTTTCTAGAGTAGAATACTTGCATATTTGTATATTATTCTTTTATTGTAAATAAGCTATGTGTCTTTGAATCAATAAATTTATTTGTTCACCTCTTCTCACTTCTAATATAATATGTAGGCCCACTTGTCTTTATGTTTAATTTTTATATGAATCTTTTGGATATGTATGATATGTAAAACTTCTTATAGGAACTATCTATGGATCTTTCTTCCCTCCTAGTATTTGTCGAACTCTTTACCTCTATACATTTCTAAAATGGATGGAAATAAGAGACCTATGTGAGCTCTTCTAGTAACTTCTATTTATTTTTGTTCTATTGAGTAGGGAGGAAACCTGTTAAGTCTTGGTTCATCACCACAATTTTATTTTTTGCATCTCTCTCTCCCTTTTCCTCTATGATTTATTAGAATAGGGTTACTTTTAGTTCAATTTGTATTGGGTTGGATCGAGACATGCACTTCGCCTTAGAAAGGAACATTCTTTGGAGATATGACCTTAATCACAAGGGTCTCATAGCTTGAGGCCATTCCCATTATGTCACTAGAATATCAAATCAATTACAACAAACGGTATAGTTCTAGGGACCTTAGTTATGCATAATCACAACCTCTCCAGCATATCAACACTTCAAGGCCCTTGACTTTATTTCAAAACTAATTACAACTCTAATGGCCATAAATTTTATCATTATCAAGTATTTCAAAAAATGGGTCAAAGGAATTCCACTTAATTTTACCACCAACATCCAAATATCCAAATTTATCCTAAACTATCTCATTTTTCATTGTGACACCCCATCCACCATCATCATAAACAACATAAAATACTTCAAAAACCATGAAGTGTAAATCTTGTGTGGGAAATTCCATAGAAATCACAAGTGGTCCATCCCATATTACCTACAAGACAATGACCAAGCTAAGTCATCCATCAAAACAATAATGAAAATCCTCAATAAAATTGTTAATGACCCTGGTTGTGATTGGAACCTTCAACTTAATCCTATTTTTGCGTCTACCACACTATTATGAACACTCCCATAGGTACCAATTCATATTCCCTTGCTTATGTTATCAAATAAATATTTCCAATATAAATTTAACCACCTGCTTTGTTCAACCTCATCTTAAAGGAGTATTATCAAGTGGCATGGTTACATGAATTGGAATTCCTTCATGAGAACTATCTCACTACTCTCAATCACTTAAAAAATACCAACATAGGTTATTTCATGGCTATAAAAATTTCTAATACACTAGAGAGCTTAAGGTTGGAGACCTTATTCTTAAGGAAAATTAGAAGAATACCACTCTGGATAGAGAGAATAAATGGAAGATTGAACCAAACAAATTGGGTCCCTATGTCATCACTATTGAATTGGATAGGATCATATAAGATAGCTCCTTTGGAAATATATGAACTAGATAATCCCATGAACATTATCTACCCTCAATAAATTTTATCTTGAAACTATTAACACTGATCTTTTCAAAATAAAAATAAAAAAATACAAAAAATAGGAAACTAACAAAAAATATATAGTAAGAGATAAATTTATCCAATGGTGAAAACCACTTCTTGTGGCACCTTGGATAAGTACCATGGTCAAAAAATAGAAAAAAAGGTGTCATGAGTAGCAAGAAAACACTCTAGTCTATGAGCATGTATAACATTTACTTATCCCATCCATCAAATTACACCCATCCCTTCATCCCCTTGGATGTAAAATTCCTCATTCTCAATCCCTTTATGATTCTATGATGTTACCACTCTCTGATAAAATTTTAAATTCTCTATTGACTTATGTTAGATGTAGCATTTCATTTTAATGTACCTATGTAAAATGTGAGATTATATTATTGTGGTTCATTCATTAAATATGATTCTATGATTATATATATTATTAATAATGTTATTAAGGTATGTGCTGGAAGATTATGATGTGCAACATGAACAAATATAAGGGGAAGAAGAACTAGGTCTTAGTGTTGAAGTATCCTAAAATAATCCATGTGTGGGAAAAGGTTAATTAATTAGTAAAATAATACTTAATTTAATTTTAAAATAGGTAAATAATTAGTGTAGTGCATTATATTACATTATTTATTTATTATGATATTAATTTCTTTTGGAAAAAGAAATAAGTTTAATTATTTAAATTACATTATTTTTACGTCGAAGGCATTCCCTATATGAACCTAATTGGCTAACTTATATGATCAATGGTTCAAAATCTATTAGAATGATGCAAGACTATTGAGAAATATCTAAAGATCCAACAATTTTAACAATATATAAAAAAACTAATATTAATAGATAATATCACTAGTTTAAAGAGCTATTTTTTAGAAACAAAATCTCTACATTCTCTCTCATTCCTTTTTTTAAGTTATATTTTTTCTAATGAAACAAGTAATAAACATATATCTTATTGTATAAATCATAGCTTAATTTCATCATAAATCATTTAAAATTATTAATTTTATAATATTTTTTTAATCATTCTATTTCAAGAATTTTTTGTCTCTAAAATTAATGTAATTATATATTTTAAAATTATGAATAAATATATTATGGTCATTATATCCAATTTATATTTATATCGATGTTTAACTTAATGGTATTGTTAAAAAAATTGTTTTTACTGCTAATGCATAAATTTGAGATAAAAGAAAACCCATGGAATTCCATACAAGAACATGTATATAATCAAAAAATAATTCTCTACTTAAAAAAGCTAAATTTTTTTGGAGTTCAAATCTCTACATACACTCTTATATTACTTTTTAAGTTATAATTACTTTTAAAGAAACAAAGGATAAAAATCTAGCTTTTTCAATAAATCATAGTTTTACTTTCATTTTTGAAATTCTTTATTTTGTAGTATTGTTTCAATTTTTTATTTTTTATGATTTTTAAAAAAAATTAATGTAATTGTATTTTTTTAATTACTAATAAATATATTATGATTATTATATCTACTTTATATGTATATTAATTATAAATGGTTCAACTTGATAATATTGTTAAAAAAATTTAATTGCTAATGCATAAGCCTTAATATAGAAAAATAAAATCCATGGAATCTCATGGAAGAACATGTAGAGGATTGAGATAGAAATGTTGACTTAACTAGGGTGATCAAGAGAAAAAATCACTACTTAAAAACTAAACTTTTTTGAGATTACATATCTACATGCTCTTGTGTAAGGGGGAAATCAGGATCATGTGAGTGCAATCAAATTGAGTGAATAAAAACTAACCTAAACAACAAAATGTTAATGATTCATGCCCATTAGTCACGAAATGTAATTATAAAACCAAGAATTCAAGAATGAAATTGACAAAAAGCAATGGCAATGAATTCAAAACAAAATAGCTTTACCATCCCGTGTGAGAGTGTGTTCATGAAGATGTTGGGTTGTTTGTATCAATGTGAATACTCCATTGTTGTGTGAAAAATATTTGAAGAATGTGTGTGTGTTGAAGCTTTGTCCAATGTTGATTAAGATCTTGGAATTACTTCGTGGTATAGAATAGGTTGATTCTCCAATTGTTTTTAAGAAGAAAGATGGTTGTTATATAGATTTTGTTTTGAAATGAATGCTTGAGATCACAGAGTAGAATATCTTGATCAACAGTTGAGAAACATTGAGAGGATTTAGATGTGCATAATCTATGCATTTTGATTACGTAATTGGTGTGATTGAATAAATCATTTTGAGTGTTTAGTGGGATTGAAGAAATAGATTGCATAATCTATGGGATTGAAGAATAGATTGATCTATTAGGAAATAGATGGATCAGTTAGGGAATAGATGGACCAGTTAGCCAATCAAAGTGAGAAATCGGTGGTTCGTAATTTGCTTAATCATAAAAGTGGGTGAGGATAATTAATTAATCTTTTTGGAGTTGATCGTACAAATCAAGTTTAAATTTTGCAAACAAAGTGGTATTTGTTTGATTTGATTGTTGATGATGTTTTGAATAGTTTATTCAATTATTCAAATTTACGGGAAAGTGACATAATTAAATTATTGTTTTAATAATTTAAATGACTTAGGGGAATAAAGTGAATTAGTGACGTAATTAAATAATTGGAATTATTTAGTTAATCAGGAGGAATAAAGTTAGATGAGGACTATATTAAATAATGAAATTTATTTAATTAGTCAAAAATGATGAAAAAGCGAATTAATTAATTAATAGTAGAAATTAGGGTTTTAGGACTTAGTTAAATAAATGACATTTATTTAATTCATCATAAATGGTGAAAAAGTGAATTAACTAAATAATGTAATATTATTCAATTATTAGAAGAAATTAGTGTTTTTGATGCAATTGAAGTGAAATGTAGTGATATTTGGTGATAATGATGCCGATGATGAGAAAATGTCATTTAGGGTGTGTGATAAGTGTTAGGTCAATTTTACATGTTTATATTTTACCCCTCTTTGAGACAAAGTATTGCTTGCTTTGTTTCAAAGATTTCGATGTTAAGATCAAGATTTGAAAATATTTATATGCCTCACCATGCCTCGACAATCAACAGAATGATGGTAGGACTCTAGGCTACCCCTCGAGAGGTTGGTCGAAAATATTACTTTTAAGGTTAGGCTCGTGACACTATTTCATTTTAGTTATGGTGCATGGAGGATGAAAAACTAAGTCCATAGGTCTTTCGTTGCTAGTTCAAATATTCTTAGGAGGTCCTAATTTCAAGCTAGGAAGGTTTTCTAAGTAAAAATTAGGGTTTTAGGGGGTTAGAATAGGTAATTAGGGTTCAAATTTCCTCATTTGCACTTTGAGCCTATAGAGAATTCTTGCCTCTGGATTTCTTGTTTCATCAATTGTTGAGGATTTATGGTGAGGATTCAGGGAGCCCCACATGTCACGAATGTGGTTCATGAGTTTGGATGGCCTATTGGCATATATGCCCCAGTATGTAGCCTTTCATTTTGCATTTTCATCTTTTCATGTTTGTGTAACTAATGCTTGAAGACAAAGTAGTCGATAGTGCTAGGTTTAGGAATTGTGTGCTTTTGCATGGTTTTTCTTGCTTTCACTCTTTTTGAATGGTTCACTTTTGCTACTTTTTCTTGCACCTACTCTAAACTTGCACATTTGACCTAAATTTTCACATTTGATTTTTTCCCTCGCATATATTTTGCACTTTTGACTTTTTGTCTCCTTTTGGCTCACTCTAGTGTTAAAAATTCACTTTTTCTCTAAACTTGCACTTTTGCATTTTTTGCTATTGCCCTAATTTTTCACTTTTGTCAAAAAATTTCTTACTTTCACTTGAATTTAACGCTTTTGCTAAAAAAAATCTCACTTTTGACACAAAAGTTTTTCTTTTCATTGTTTTACAGTTTTAAGTCGATTTGTTCATCATCATAGGTTTGTTTTGCATTTCATAGTAAATCCCTAACATTGTGGGTTAAATGGTTGCAAGTGGTTCTTAATTCACTCCAGTCGAGGGAGTGATGACCATGTGATCTGTTCAATTTGATCATTGGTTTCCATGAGTTAGAGCGAGACATTTTAGATGTTGTTGAGTTGGGGAATATCTGTTACATGAAAACTATCAAATGTCACAAACGGATAATGATTGCTCTCATGGAGAGGTGGCACTCAAAGACCTCATCATTTCATTTACCTACTGGGGAGGTCATTGTTACCCTAGAGGATGTGTGGAGGATCCTTCACATGCCCATTCATGGAGAGATCGTTATATATTCCATTTGACGAGGTACATGTGCCATGCATCAAGTACCTGGTGTTAGACATTTGGAGGTTTACTAGTCAGAGATAGATTTTTCAAATGGATTTTGTTGGCAGTGTTGATCTTGTTTCACTTATTCTCTATGGTTTTGTTTATTGGGCTTTTCATTCCTAATAGGTAGGGCTAGTAGTTTCCTATTGGTTGGGGTGTGTGCATCAAGAAAATGTTTGAGCATGGCACTAGATATGTGGGGCCCATGTCTCCTCGCACATTTTTACAAAGATATGCATGAGGTTGTATATCATGAGGGAGATTTATTTTTGTAGGTGTCTCTCTACTACATGTATGGGCTTGGGAGCACATCCTAGTTGCTTGACCTGATGGTATATTGGATTGTACTACTAGGGATCCACATTCTTATCATTATGGAGATTTTTTTCTCTATACTTTGTTTTGATAGCTTTCCTACTAGCATTGTGTTTTCAATGATATACTATGTTTTGTATGGAGACCATATATGGATTGCAAGGCATGGCCCAATGATCAAGATTAGTTGGTATATTATAGAAAAATGAGATGGTTGATTGGTCGTGTGCACTCTCTATTAGAGAGATATCTACCTAACAAGGTTTATGGGTAGTTTGGAGAGAGATAGGGTCAATTTCCACATGCCTATGAGGCTCATTTTTCTTAGAACACCAAAGAGCTCCATGTTTTGGGTCTCTAGGATGATTGTGATGTTGTTGCTGATTTCAAAGCTCTTTCCCCATTTGGGTGGGGTTGGCCAGTGGGTCTAGCAGATCCAGGTACTACCCCCGATTTTGATAAGTGGTGGGCACAACATAGTCCTTTGAGATTTATAGATCCTATAAGTGTTCTCGTAGTGGGTAGAGGAGGAATTATGGGTCACCATGGGGAGCGAAAAAATGTTGAGGTCATTATTGATCAGCTTGCTAGGGCCTGACAGGATGGTGTGCAGGGTGATCCAATGTAGGTAGATTAGGGACAAGTTCTAGGTCCTCCACATTGCCTATAGATGGAGTTGTTTAGTTAGCATAGATGATACCTGCGAGAGATGTAGAGGTATTATGACAACAGGCCATAGAGGTGTAAAGTTGTTGAATTCGATGTAGAGCAAGACATAGGTCGACAAGAGAGAGATAGCTTCAGGGTGGAGAGAAACACTAAGATTGGGCACCATCTAGTTGCTAAGACATAGTTTTAGGTTATCACCTCTGAGAGGGATGGCCCAAGGACAAAGCATGATGGCCTCTTTGTTGATCGAGATCAATTGTTACAAAGAGTGACATATTATCAGACCCTCTACGATGCCTTTGTTCCTTGAGTGTAGCGACAACCGTGATTTGGAGAGCTGAGTACTACAATAGGTTTTGAGTTAGGTGGATACTTAGTTAGAAATCCTAACAGGGAAAACTTTAGTGGCGAATATTTACCAATTGGCAAATTCTAGGAATCGGGCAAGTCGAAATTGGAAAATTTACCATACCCATCAGGGTGTCCAAATCATCCGGATTTTATGAAATATCGGTCTAATGCATGTCCATTCGCTAGCGGTTGTCTTTTACGAGGCATGTTTAGGCAGTAAATTTGCCATAATAGACTACGCGTTTCCAATGGATCGATTAATATTTTTTCTTGGAATCCTGGGAGCATGTCATAAAACACCAACATATTCACCAATACTATTAAAACAACATTATATCATGTCCCATTTCGCCAATTAAAATTTACAAATAGTTTCTTATGAAGACCCATTTCGCCAATTAAAATTTATAAATAGTTGCTTATGAGGACCTATTTCGGCAATAATATTTAAAAATAATTACATTTGAGGACACATTTCGCCTTGAAAATTACAAAGTATCATTGTATAAGCACGTGGGATTTGCCAAATTTTTAACATACCATTTAAAAATCATGTGAAATTCACCAAATATGGATTGATATAAATAAAATTGAATCTGTTATTTATTCTTACACATTTTATTCGGTTTTGAGGTTCTACTTCTCGATTTAGAAAATAGCGTAAGCCAAAAATGTGGACTTAAAGGTGAGTGATCATTTCTTCATATTGTTATTAGTTATTAGTTATAATAATAATATTTCTTTATTTGTTTTGCATTCGTGCTTCAGTCTTAAACATGATTTTGAGTAGGGAATGGGATCTATATTCTTTGTCGATTTGTCCTTCTTAAACAAGAAGACATTTTTTCCCATCTTTTATTCGAAGTGAGAGATCAATATGTCAAGCAGAAAGGGTAAGAATCCTCAGGGTAATGAAGAGACTGGGAGGCCATCAAAACACCAAAAACATGGAGGAACCATATAGTCTTACTTTGGAATTGGCAAAGCTTCTAATCCATCAGATCAAGGTGGAGCTACATCATCAACTCTTCCACCAAATATTATTGAAGAAGGAATTCACAATACCTCACCGCCATAGGAAGGTCAAGGTGAGATTTTCATTGAGTTAAATCAAAATGTATCAAATGAGGATAGCAATACCATAGAAGATGTTCCAAGGGATACCTTGGTTAGCCAAAATGAGATAATTGAATTGGATGAGGATGATGATAGTAGCAAGAAAAGAAAAGAAAAATCAAAATTGGGGCATGAGTGGGAAATGACAAGGAATTTTCAACTTGGTTGGTTGTTGAAGTACCCATTCCTTGAACTAGTGGGGGTAGAAAAAAAAATGATATTGAAAGGGAAACACAGGTCAAATGTATGATTTGTAGTTGGAAATATGGAAGAGACAAGACGTTGCAACTAAAGCTTGACACTATAGAAAATCATATCAGTAAAGTTTACGAAAAATAAATCATAGATGGAAAGGAACAATTAGTCATACGATGGAAATCAAAGGAAGAATGTCTTCATGTTAAGTATGTTGTGGATTATGAAGAGAATAACTTTAAAATTTTGAAGATTGAAAAATGCCAAGGTACACTTGAGGCTCATTTTGGAAAAGCCATGGTTGTAGGAAATCTGTCAAAAACTGTTCAAATGAGTGTTGTTTTTCATATTTTGTCCAAGGGGCATCCTATGATAGACTACCCAGAATATTTTGATTTATTATCTTATTTGAGTGTTCCCCACTTCCCCTTCTCACATTGGTCAGTAAACATTGGATGGGAATGGGTGAACTGTCTTGCTATAGTGGAAAAGGAAGATTTAAAGGAGAAAGTAAAAGAGTCAAATTCCATTACATTATCTTGAAATGAAGTTACTACGGTAGACAATACTTCTTGGGTCTATATGCATTTGTATACTATAGAACAACATGTTCGCCAAGCTCATCTTATTTGTGTTCATAAAATGAAGGACAACTCAACATCGCTAAATCTATTTGAACTAGTCAAGAAATCTTTGAATGAAATTGCAGGTATGGATGAGTTGACAATTGCCAAAAGGTTGGTGTGTGTAGGAGCTTATGGAGCTGTAGTGATGCAAGGTCAAAGGAGCGGTATTTGCACAAAGTTACAAACTACTTGTGCACCATACATGCTTGGCATTCACTGCATGGCCCACATAATGAATTTAGCATTCAAAATTGTAAGCAAGTTTCCTATAGTATTGAAAGTTAAAAATATAGTTCACAAGATCCATGCATACTTTTGCCGAAGTCCCAAACGTTTCCAAGAATTTCAATATTTTGTTGAGGGAATAACACTTGGAAACAAGCTTCTCAAGGATGTCGATACCAGATGGATCTCCCTGCATGGACCAACACAATGAGTTCTTTCATAATATCAATCCTTGATTGGAGTGATGTACGAGCATCACAACACAGTAGACAAAGCTCCTGACCTCTTACACAGGTTAAGTGATATAGAGACACTCTTGACTTTAGCTTGTCTTCTCCCCATGTTGGATGAGATGAACAATCTTCTGAAGAAAGCCCAAGATAAAACTACGTATATTTATGAATATGCTAGTCTACGTAAACTTACATTCTTGGCCCTTGATCATCTACATCTAGATCTAACACAAGAAGGCACAATTTTTTTGATGTGGCAAAAAATTACTGATTTGAATAATCCTGATAATTATTTACAGTTTAATGCAAGCAAGCACTTATGTATCTATGTATGTGGATATGAGATACCAATGTACCATTGCAAGATAGTTAGACGCTCTAGTAGAGAAGTAGTTGTTAACGAGGAAGATTTTAATGACATTGTTAAATCTGTTAGTGATAATTTTAAGGAAATTGCAAAATCTCTTTCCTTAGAGATTTGTGAAAGATTCCCTTGACATGAAATACTTGAACCCATGGGTATTGTGTATCCTCAATTTTGGGTAAACCGAGAAAACCCAAAATATTTTCATGATCAAGTAAAAATATTGATCGAATAGTTTTCAAAAAAGGTAACATACAATGAGCAGACAATAGAAGGAATTTTAAATGAAAATAAGCTTAGAAAATAATGTAGGAGTTTTGCAACAACTATGAGGGACCAGTATAAATCCATGGGAAAGGAGAAGGCCTTGGAACCGGGATCAATAAAAAAGGTTTGGACAAGCTTAAATCAGAGTGAAATATTGTGTGGTTCGATATCAGAATATTTCAAACTTGTTGATTTATGTGAAACAATGATATTGGGGTCGGTGGAGGATGAGATATTTTTCAGTACATTAGGGTTTTTGAAATCAAAGTTAAGAAACAAACTAAACAAGAATTTGGAAAATTACTTGAGGATGAAAGGAACTGCGTATAATGTCAAAAAAATTCCTTTTCAAAGGGCACTCACAATCTAGAGGTCCACATATGAAAGAAGAGGGACCGGGTT
The DNA here is from genome assembly GCA_007115665.2 of Sequoiadendron giganteum. Lineage (NCBI taxonomy): Eukaryota > Viridiplantae > Streptophyta > Pinopsida > Cupressales > Cupressaceae > Sequoiadendron > Sequoiadendron giganteum. The sequence goes on from CM021105.1 coordinate 326,558,268, forward strand.
GTGCAAAACAGGCACTCCAATTCCAATTGCTAGTAGTGGTACTGATGGCAGTGGGACTAGGATAGATGACAATGATATTGAAATTGACACAAATCACACAATGAATGCTGAATTTGAGACACAGGCCGAAGAAAGTGAAGAGAAGACTCAAAATCAAGATAACTCTTTTACTTTATCTTAAGATGAGCATCAGTTTGAGGACCTTGACGCCGTTTCGGAAATGGAAGAGAATTAGTAGGTTTTAGGTATTTTTATTGCACTTCATGAATCAGTTTCCATTGTTCCAAAGTCCAAGCTGTATTTGATGATATTTTATATTGTATTCAATGAACATTGAAATTGTGAATCATTTCACTTCATGATATCTTATTTTATATTGCACTGCATTAATCATATTCCAAACTGTAGTTGATGATATTTTATATTGTATTCAAATAAATTGTGAATCATTGCACTTCGTGATATTTTATTTTATATTGCACTTCATGAAACATATGCCAAACTATAGTTGATGATATTTTATATTGTATTCCATCATATTGTAGCTTGTTGCCTCTCATATATAAGAGAGATCGAGACCCGAATAGGAGATCATCACATCATTTTTAATTAGACTTTAGAGTAGAAAATAGTAAGAAGATAGATAATAGATTGCACCAATTCGCCCATGATCCCATCCATCTCATATCATAAACTATTTTTATAATGCATATCATTTGAAGATTAATATAATGGAGAAGGTTACACATAATTACTGATTTTATTTTGAGTGTTCAACTGTTGTGGATTCATATGCTTATATGTTATTAACTTATTTGTCTATCTCCAAAGTGGTTGTTTATGTTATTCAAATTGAGTGTGTGGAAGTACATTTAATTTTTCAGTACATTGAATTTGAATTCTTCAGGAATAGGGGTTGTGACCATGGGGTTTTAGATTTATTTATGGATATGATCAAGTAGTAATGTGGGTCATGGCGGAGCTCTCAAAATTTTCCACAATTTTGCTCATTCCTAGTTTCATTAGTGTTTGGTAATGGAATCACTGGTTTTATTTGGGGTTTAAGGTTTTGATCTTGAAAAAACCTTTCCCTTTGGGTCCTTTGTTTCATTTTGATATGGGCATTCTAATCTTGCGTTGACCTGTTGCCAGGTTTCCGGTTGCATAAGTCATGTGTGGAGCCTTTTATGTTGTTCATGTTACCGACCCATTTTACTTATCCTATCAGTCTTTTCCACCTTGGGACCTAGTTTTAATCTTTTCTTAATGTTGGGTTGATTAATTTTTATAATATTAGACCCGTGTCTAATATTATGAATAAAAATTATTGCATGTGCAGGTTTTTTGACCGTTAGATGGATAAGCCTAATCTTGACCATTCCTCGCTGGCCTCGTAAGGATTATCGATGATGTCACAAATATGTTGCGAGGTGTGCGAGATGCTACCACATGTCGCCTATGGTCATGGGGCCTATTCCTTGTTCGGCTACGGTTTTAATAAAGCGGTCAAATAAATGGTCGTCATGTAATGATGAGATTGATCGTGGCCATCCCTCGTAGACCTCGCACGATTAAAATAATGGTTTTAAGGATGCTGCGAGGTGTGTGAGATGGTGATGCATGGATGCCAAATCCAATGTCATGTACAAAGCAATCTGGAGTGGGACCTGCTCATGCTAAGGTGGTGTCTTGTCACTGAGTTTTCATTCACCAAGAATTTGGTGGGTGAACATGGCATTTTCAAACCATCTTGAGTCAATCTAAGTCGGTTGTTCTTGCTTGATGGGATTGAGGTCGATGGCTGATATTCAAAGTGGGTAAACATTGTATGATAGCTGTTGTTTCTCACGTGAGTGAATAGTAATGGTGGATTTCAGTTCGAGCCACCAAATTTAATGCTAAAAGTTTCTCAAGTTGGTATTTCCCTATTTAATTCTACATTGAGAAAGAATTCCCAGGTACCCAGCCACACGAGAAATTTCTTGTAAATTTAGCATCACTACCATTAAAATTCTCTACAAGAAAAATCGTAAGTAACGCATGCACCACGCTCTCTATTTTTCAAAAGTCTTGTTGATTTCTGGAAGGCAAGTATAGATTGTGTTTTCTTTGTTTAAAATCTCATACTAGTTTATTTTCTTTAAATTTATTTCAAAGCTTGTCAAGAAATAATTGTGAAGACCTTTTAAATTGTGAAACTACTATGTTTAAGGCTGCAAGCTAGAGGTTAACTCCCATAGACTTTCCAATACCCCAAAACCCTAGCTCAAATTTTAATTTGTCTTGTGCAATGACACCCAAAGCTCAAAGTTCTGGCTCAGAAACTTCCACTAGGTCCTTTTCTTAGGATGTTATAGATATATTGAAACCCTCCACCAATAAGAAGCTTGAGGGAAAGGCTTTGTTTTATCGGCCCCAAGTTTTAGAAGGGTTAACTGATAAACAATGTGTAATTCGAGATGTTGAGGTGCCATACACAGGTTGGCAATTATTTTATAATTGGTTTGGGAACCAAAATTTGGGTGTTCCTTTGTGTAATCCTTGGAGGTTAGACCTTGGCAAGCTGGTGGTACCAAATGTGTATCTGGATGTTGACTTGTTGAAGGATGTTGCAGTGAGATATGATCATGTGACCAGAATTGTCAGGATGTACAATGGTGTGGAAATGGTTAGAATAACCAAGGAGGAGATTGCAAAAATTTTTGATCTGCACAAATGGAATAAGGATATGGTTCCTATTGATATTCAATCCTTCAAAGAAAAATATAGAAATACCAAGGGTTTGTTTAGGACCTCTCTATTGAATCCTCATCTGGCCACCATAGGAGTGGGAAAGAATAAAAAGAAGATAGTGATTTTCAAGAATGAGCTAGAACCATTTCCCATAAATTAATTTTGCAACTACTTCAGGAAGATAGTTTGTTCCTTGTGTCAGGTTTTGGGAATTACTATAAATACTACCTTGTCTACTGATCTCATGTACATGGTTGTGCATCTCCAACATCCAACTTTCAATGTGGTATATGATTTTGCAACCTATCTAGCTGATAAAATGCATGAGAATTTGGTAGCTCTGAAAGAGGGAATAACACTGGTTGGTTTTAGATGGTATTCTTTATTGATGCACATGTTTCTGTATAAGGGAGAAAGAATTTTTGGGTAGAATATAGAATTGAAAAAGAAAGAGGATGATATTGATATGCCTATCCAATACTGGACCAAAATTCTAGATAGTAATGATAGTGAATTTGATTATGTGGTGTTTCATAATGTTTTTGGGTCCAGATTGAGAAGATCCTTGGTTTATAATCCACCCAGAATTCCAAAGGAAATTCATGATTTATTAAGGCCAATGGAGAGGATGCCTGAATTGAATTTGACACATAACTGGGGAGATATCATCCTTTACTACAATACAACCATCTTCAGGGTATATGGCACTAATGTCAACCTGTATTCTTTTCCAAGGGATGTGCCTCTAAGAATTGGATTCTTAGAAATCATGAGATAGTTGGGAGGTGCCCGAATGGTATGATTGCCAATAGAACAAAAGAAGGGATCTTTCTTTCCTAAGTATATATATTTTTTTGACTTTGTCATGGTAAAAGGAGGATGGACAAATTTGTGGACATTGCTTAAGCCTTATGAGTTGCACACTATATGCCCTAGGAACCATGATCCTACGGGTTTCATTTCTGAAATGAAGGCAAAGCATAGGACTAGAGTTTTTATTCACAACTTCTTTTTCCATGAGGATATCACTAGAAACATCCTTGATTTGCAAGTGTAGGAGGAAAGGAAAGCAAAGTATATTTCTTTTACTAAAATGATGAACAATAAGAAGGAAAGGAGCCCTACATATGATCCCATGTTGAATATCAAAGGTGAGTTGAATAGAGCCACATATGTTGTGGGAAATTTTGAGAGCATTGTGGGAGTTTTGAATTCTGAACAGATGGTGGAAGATAAAGGAAAGTCATATTCTATTGAGGAATATCGTAAAATAGGATTGGAGGAAAGGCCTTCTTATCATCCTCCATCGAAGATTAGAGTATATAAAAGGAAGAAGGAAACTGTAACTGAGAAAGAAACTAGGCCCCCTCTTGTTGCCTTAGAAATGTCTAGAATAATGTCTCATGAGCAACCGGTGCATTCACCATTAGGGAAATTTCCTATGGCTGTCATTAATTTGGACTCTCCCTTGAGAGCTTCTTCTCCAACACAACCACCATCTCCCAAAAGATAGAGGATTGAAAAGACAAAAGTGGTGGATTATCCTGAATCAAATGATGAAGAGATTATGATGACCCCTGATGATATGCAGTAGGGAATGCCATCTTTTCCACAAGGTGGTGCATGAAGTTCCGGAGCAGTCACTCTAAGGCTTGAGAAAGATGAAATAAGAGGGATAACTAACACTGACGACTTGAGGATAGAGGCCTGCAGAGAGTTCATAAGGGATGATTCTTTTGTTAAAACAAATACATTTAGAGAATTTGTGTGTTGAGTGCAGGTTCCATTATATGCTGAGAAGGTAGATCAAGAAATGAGTTTGCACCCATAGCTTCCAGAAAAGGATATCCAATCTAATATCATGCAGGAAATGAGAAAAACCTTCAAGGAGATGACACTAGAGAAAGGAAGGGCATTGGTACAAAAGAGTGGAGTTTTATTACTCCCCGAATGGGATATTGTTGATGTCGTGGTGTTTTATACAATAAGAAGGGCCAATAGGCCACTTCTTGCAACTGAGGAAGAAGCCACACTAGCACTCAAGGGCTCGGCCTTAAGTGGGGAATGAGATTCCTTAGCAATTTGTCCATTATCTACTAGATCCAGAAAACCAATAGTTATAGAGCTGGCTGATTTTAGTGGTCACTTGGTTGTGAGAAGAGTTGTTGATACTCCAACATTGGAAGCAATAGATATGGCAGTGAATGTTGCCAAGTTCACCAGGGCAACTGTTGAGGATTTGACCAAGGACAAAGATACTTTGAGGGGCCAATATAATGATCTTATTAATGATTATAATAAGAGTCAACAAAGGGTTACAGAGTTAGAAACTGAGCTAGCATTACTAAAGAAGCAAATGAAGACATGGAAATCTTAAGGACAGGCTAGCTCTATCCATAAGGTTTCTACCCCACCAAGGGATCAACCTCAACCTCCCTCACAAGGAAAATACTTAGCAATCATTCCATATAACATGGGATAAAATCCCATTGCAATTGAGGATGAAAGTACTTTGGGAGGAGGGCTTTCAAGGGAAAAACTAATACACCAGGTTGAGGAGTACAAGGAATTGTTGCAATAGGCACAAGAATCTATTTTAAAGAGAAATTTGGTAATTGTAGATGTTTTATTGATACACTTGAATAGAAAGGTTCAGGGAAAATTGAATAGTGTCCATGCAAGCTATGCTTTGATGTTGCAAGTAATTAGGTTATTCCCAAGAGATAAAGAATTGACCACCCCATTTTTGGATAAGTGGAGTCCCAGAGATGAGCAATTGAAGTTCATGGTGGTAGGAGCAAAGCACTCGAAGGATAAGTATCCTAGGGTTATGCAAACCTATCAATTTGTTAATGAGATTGTGGAGAAAAAGTTCCAAGGATATGTGGCTCCTATTGAAATGAAGATCAAAGAATTAAAGGTCAAGTATGATGAAGCAAACTTAACACCATTACCAGATATCTAGTATAACTATGATGAGGTGGAGCCTTTGTAGGTTTGGAAGGACCAAATGAATGACATCATGTCAACCCAAACAAATGAAATATAAAAGAGTATTGATATTGGTGTGTTAAATGATACACTTGAGAAACTATCCTTTGTTATTAGTTTCTTATAATATTTTGATAAGGAGTCTACTTTAGTGATGGTAAAGTATGCACCATATAGAGAAAATATAGAGGATTTTATCGCTTTCAAGTGGCCATTTGAAGCAAAATTTGAATTGTGGAAAAGTGTATTCACTAAAGAATTTTAGATATGATCATATGAGCACCAGGGTGGAGAGTGTGACTTGGTCAAGTATAGTACAGGTCTTATGTTTCCTTTTGGAAGGTAGGTTTCTCTTCTACAACAATTGAAAATAGCTTTTGCCTTATGTGTGTTTCCCTCCAATTGTAAAATGCAAATATAATGGTAAAGGGAAATGTGTGAGGTATCGGTCCAATCAAGTGTGAACATGTACTCAGTGAGCTCTACCAAGAATTAAATATAATGAGCTAATAGTTCATCACCTTATACTTCATATTTTAATTGTTTTAAAAGTAAACTTGAACATGTACTCAGTGATTCATCACTCAACTCAATGCTTGATAAAATTTAACTATAGTATTAGTAGCATATACAAAAATGAACATCAACAATCGTTTAATAATTAATGTGTATCTCGTATTTGAAACCAAGTACTTTATCTTCAAATGATAAAATAAATAATACAGATAATTGAACATCATCACATTACTGAAGTCTGAATTTGAGTTTTTTTATTGATTTTCACATGGAGTACATATAGGCATTGGCAATGCAAAATCTTGCCAATGCCCAAAGACAAGTATGCCCAAAGCTGAGTTGGAACTTGGAAACTCATATTATCAAAGATTCAAAATTAAAAATATAGTCATTGTATCACCTTTTCTAGCAACTTCCACTCTTCAGGTGGTGGAATTTCCATTTGTTCTAACTGATGTTGTTTGACTTGAAGTTTTTTTAACATTTCATGATTGTAATTGGAAGTGGAACCTGTCTTGAATTCTTCAGTCTATTTTTTATTCAGTGTTATCAGTGTTCTAATGTAATCCAAATAGTTCACCACATCTTAGTTCTGAGGAAACTGGTCCAAATCAATCTTCCTTGCAACCTCCATCTTCTTTCTGAAATCAGCCTTTCCAATGAATCGGTCATTTGTGTCAAAAGCCTCTGGAAAACCAAGCTCTGTGAAGTTCCTTACCTTTTCATCCACCACCTTGATCTTGGCTGCAACCAAATGCAAATATTCCTTTGTTCCACGCATTCTCGAACACTTTTCAATGAGAGATAACAACTTCATTGAGGTATCAATCCGATTAGTAATCCCTTTTGATTTCAAATCATTGTCACTGGCTTTGTAGACTATTTGTAGAACTTGATTTGCAGATTTCTCTAATTCTAGCACATTTTTGTTGTCCACTAAATATTTGTTGAGCTTCTTATAATGTTTTCTGATAGAATCAATCAAGTGAAACATGTCATACAAATGATCAAACCTCTGAATTATTTAATCCCAGATCATTTTTTCATATGCCTCATTGGATCTCTACAAAATGCAGATAACTTATTTTGACAAGAGATAATTTCTTCTTTTGCTTCCATCAACTCTGTCTCCAATCTTTCATTTGTTTTTCTCTATTTCTCCAATTTTTGTTCCCACTATGCATTTCCATTCGCAATGCTTAGTCTTAATTTTTCTGAAGTGGATTTTGCCTCATCATATTTCTTGTTGATCTCATCTAGCCTTTGCTTCAGGTCATTCACTTCTCTCTCATTTGGTTTATCCTCTTTGCTTGTTGATGTAGAGGCAGATTTTTTTATTCTTTTTTCTAATTCATTGCTCTTGTTATCTGCCACTCTCCTCTTTTCTTTCTCATTTTCTAGGTCTAATTTTAACTTTTCTATTTGGGTCTACAACCTTTTCTTCTCTCTATATTGATTTAGCAATGATGTGTACACCAATTCATTGTTCTTATTTGATACATTAATTTTGTCAATATTTTTTAGGCCAAAAAAATCCAATTGAAAATTGGTCACCTGGTATTCAGATGATCCATCCGATTTGTTGGTTTGTTTTGAACTGTGGTAACAACAATTGTGTACTCCATGATTTCTCTATTTGTGTCAAATGTGGGTAATACAATGGTTGTTGTAGGCTCTGAAGTTACAACAGACAAACTCTCCATTAGTTGCTTCTTTTATTTTTTATACAAGTCTGATTTCTTTTTAAACTCTTCAATGAAATCATAACTTGGGGACGCAGGAACAATGGAATGCTTGAATGGTGAAAGAATAGGAGTACTTTCAATTGCTAATGATGTCACAACCACACTAATTGGTAGTGGGGGAGTTCCTAGAAATAACTCCTTTGTGGTGGATCCACTGATAGTGTGACTTGGATTTGTCAAAATCCTTTGCCTCTTTTTTTTGCCTTGATCACCTGGTGTTTCTGTTGTATCTTGTATTGTTTTCTTGTTATGTGTGATTTGTTGTTGTAGCACATGTTGACCACTACTAGTACTACTACCCATACCATCACCACCAATGGAAGTGCAAATTGCACTAAGCTCTCCACCATGGGAATGTCCTAGTTGTGATTGTATCTAATCATGAGGATGAGGATTAGAAGATCTAAAAAAATTATTTGTATGCCCTTGGTCTACTTTTTCACATCCAAGCCCAAGGCTAGATTTATCAACTGGTTTTCTATGCTCAACATCTATTACCGTCCAAGGGACTTGTATTTGGGACCCCAAAGGACCACCTTCATAACCCATTTTTTCAAGTATGCCTACTCCTGAAGTATATGTTGAAGTATATGCTTCTTTTGCGGCCTCACTTAAATGAGGTTTATAATTGACATGGATTTCTTCTACTTCTTCCCTATCATCATTAGATTCATCATCATTTTCTTTGTTTCCAAGTTCATCAGGATGCTCTATATTCCACAATTTGCTAAACTCTTTATCTTCGTCATTTTCTCCATACTATGCAAGAGCTCTTGGATCACCTAGCTCCTTCCTCATAGACCAAAAGGAAGTAATTTTTTATCGTGACCAATTTTTATTTTTAACTTCGTTCTCTAGAGAAATTGGAATTTTTACTCTACTAGATGGTTTATCACTTTTTTCATAAAAAATGTTGTATGTTCTGATTGTCTTTTGGTGCAATGCCATAATTTCTACTAATAATTGTTCAAAATAAATGCCATTCTCAGCAGCACTTTTCTCCATTGCTATTTTGACCTCATCCCAAGAATCCTTGTTTCTCAAGTTTTCAAGCAAGGGTTTAATTTGATGTTGAATTCTACTTGCAACATTCTTATTGACCACAATCATTGATTTAATCATGTCACATGGATCATACTTCCAGTGGCAGATAGCATCAAAAAAATAAAAAATCAAAAGATTATGTGCCACATTAAATGCTTTTCTCTCGAATGTGAACCATCCACATGAAAAAGGTAAAGAAGGAAATATAGTCTTCTTTTGTTGATTAAGAAAGTGTAGTTCATCAGTACTCTGCACCTGCCTTACATATTCCAATGCGAAAACCCTTTCTGTCACATGTATTGGAAGTTTATATGGTTGTACTCCCGATCCATAAAGTCTTAGCACAGTGTATTCTTCCATTAAGTACCAATCAACCAATTGTATTTCTTTTCCTAGTTGTATGCAGTTTCTACATGACATAGGCAATCTAGGCATTGGAGTTTTTGTAATTACTTGATGCAATGGAGCTAAAAAGTAGTCTACAAAATGACTATAGTTCCTTCGAGAATCATGCATCCTTATCTCAGTGGTCCATTCATATACTGGAGCCATTTTATTTTCCTCAACATTACTATAAGGCCAAATCTAAAGCTTGTTGGTTTGAAAAATTCCTCTAAATTTGAATAGAAAAAGATAGCACAAGTAGGTTGTGAACCTAAATGTCTTGATGGAACCTTCTTTAATCATTAAAAATTGTTTATGCATGGATTATACAATGTGTTGAATAAACTTATATTTGACATGTTGATCACCATAATGGATATTAAATACCATTTCAAGGAAGCTTGCAGCCACTTCCAAATTGCTATCCAGATCGAGGCAAAATGCTAGCATGGAAATAGTATCCTAAAACCATGGTTTAAAAATATCCAAATCATAAGGAGGCTTATGATCACCTTTCAATTTGTTTCTATCCTGAACTATTTTATTTAAGAAATCATTTTTCTCCCTTTCTTCCACTACTTCATAATCACTAGCAAGATTTTCTAGGTCAATGTGGAAGTCTCCAAATTCTTCTATTGTAAACCCCAACACTTTTCCAAGTTATTTTGCATTAATGGATAAAAATAATTCTTTGCTATCTTTATTAATAATTTCTATTTTGTTATCATCATAATTTTGGGCACAAACCATGATACGTTCTGCGCAAGCGAAAACCTCATGTAACATCATGTGCCCTAATCCAGTTACCCACGGTGCACTGATACTATTAACTAGCATTTTCTTTGCATCCTTATTCTGAGATGAAAATCTAAGTTCTGAGGTACACCTACCATAAATTTCAGGATCATAAATATCATGGTACCCATCAGTGAAACCTGGGGTTTTAAGCAATTCTACATAATGTATTTTTTTATTGGACATTGCTCTACTTCTAATGGTACTGGTGGTAGACATGCTTATACAATGTGAAGTTGTGAAATTTGAACTCCCTAATACCTATTAGTCCTCCTTAATTTTTCTTAATTCTTAAGCCTCTAAACCCAAACTTCAAAGTTTGACAAAATAAGATTTTAAGAAATGTCAAACGATGAATAGCCACAGGAATTCTTGTACTTACCTAGATTTTGAGTCTTGAATCTTGAAAAGATTAATCCTGACAGTTGTGGAAACTGGAATGGATTTGTTGGAAGTGAAACTTTGGAATCCAAAACAGGGTGGTGCACTACAATGAGCAATCTGAAGAGTGAAGACTAAAATCTTTCTGACCCCCATTTGTTGACCATCTCACTTAAAAAAAATCACTTGACACTTAGCAGTAGAAAGTGCTTCTAATTATTTTTTTCTCGAAATTGGAACATTAAAGTGAATGAAATGTCTTAGGTGTACAAGTTGCAAATTCTTAACCGTTGATCTTTCTAAATCTAATGGTTATAGGGCAATTCCAAACGTTTAAGTTCGCAAGACCATCACTCTGTGCATTTCATTACGGAATGCAACTACAACCATACATCAAATGTTCATCCAACGGTTGAAACTTGAGTAATTTATGATATTAACTTAAAAAAATAAACATGACACATGTTTTTTATAGTTGTTTTAAATTTTTGTGCACTAGGATTGGCATCAAGGCGAAGGGGCCGGTAACTTAACATTGCAAAAGACTTAAAAAAATCTCCCCATGTGCTAACCCTCTCACTTAAAAACAAATCACTTGACAGCTGACACTTAGCAGTACAAAGTGCTTTAAATTCTTTTTTTTTTTTCAAAAATTCAAAATTGGAACATTAAAGTGAATGAAACGTCTTAGGTCTACAAGTTGCAAATTCTTAACCTAAGATCTTTCTAAATCTAATGGTTATAGGGTGATTCTAGAGGTTTAAGTTCACAAGCCCATCACTCTATGCATTTCATTATGAAATGCAACTACAACCATACATCAAATTTTCATCCAACGGTTGAAACTTGAGTAATTTATAATATTAACTTAAAAAAATAAACATGACACATGTGTTTTAAAGTTGTTTAAAATTTTTGTGCACTAGGATTGGCATCAAGGACAAGGGGCCAGTAACTTAACATTGCAAAGGACTTGAAAAAATCTCCCTATGTGCTAACCCTCTCAGGCTCTCACTTAACAAAAATCACTTGACAATGGACACTTAGCATTACAAAGTGCTTTAAATGCTTTTTTTCTCAAAAAATCTAAACTGGAACATTAAAGTGAATGAAACATCTTAACCGTTGATCTTTCTAAATCTAATGGTCATAGGGTGATTCTAGAGGTTTAAGTTCGCAACCTATCACTCTGTGCATTTCATTATGGAATGCTTTTTGTGTGAAGAGTGTAGTTTCTTTTTCTACCAAGAGTTTTACTTTTCAGTGCGGAGCCCAATGGCCAGGTCTTCCAAGCTTGTCAATATCATTAGGGTTTCTGTGGTAGACTTGGCTCGGTTTGGGGTTGATACCCCCATCTCGCTTCAGAACACTAAGAGTCTAACTTCTTTTAGGGCCATCAAACACCAAATGCTTAAGCAAATTTTGTTAAATTATGAGCCGCTGGTGTTAGTGGCTATGAAAATGGTTCTGGGTTCCGGCCACCTAGAAAGTAGAGAGTATGGAAGAGATAATTTGCAGGTCTCTTCTCAGCTCTTAGCTTCTTTGTTGGATAACCTGGTGCCGAAAGTGGAATCTAGAAGCTTAATGCTCAAATTTTTTAAACATGACTTGCTTGGAGGGATGGATGAGATTCTTCGTGTGGTGCTAGAAAGCAAAGGCTACACATGGCCTTACAATGTGGAGTGAGTGGGAATGGAGAATACAGTGAAGATATACCCATTTCTCCTGGATTTTCAAGGACCTGCATTAATTCGCCATCGGGCGATTGTCGCGGTTGTTGTGATTTTTCTAAAAAAGTTATTTGGTCTAATGGCGGTCGACAGTGAGGATTCGAAGGAGGACTTCAAATAATTTGCATGGTTAAATAAATTTCTGTAAACTAGTGATAGTTCTTTTTTGTCTCATAGATGATAGTTTTGATATTTACTGGGGTCTGTTTTGATATTTTTGCTTAAATTACCTGCATTGGTAGACACATGTACTTCGAACTTATATTAATAAAATATGACTTACATATAAAAAAAAAAGTTGTTTTAAACTTTTATGCACAAGGATTGACATCAAGGCCAAGGGGCCTATAACTTAAGGTTGCAAAGGACTTAAAAAAATGAATAATGATATGGGAAACCAAGGAAGAAGTTCAATGACAAATTAGAAATCAATAACGACAACATCACAATATTTAGTGTTTCTAACATGTTTTTTTCAATTTGATGGAAACTTTATTTTTTCATTTGTATTGCTTTATGTTTTACTTTTAAATCTACATGCATTTATTTCTTAAATAGATATACCACAAAAATATGCCACACTTTGATTTTATGATCAATGCAAATTGTAGAAATTTGTGTGACAAGATCCATATTATAGCCTACATTGCATCCATGATTCCATATTATAGCACATCGATGTAACACATAAACATTTGTGGAATGAATGATTGCACTCCCCTGATGGCCTGATATAACCATGAATTATCAAGTGCATATTGCATAAAGTACATATTACTTAATTTATCAAAGGAAAAAAACTGATTTGAATATATTAATAGACACTGAAGTTCTGAACTCAAAAAATAACTATTTAGTGTAAGTGTAAATGAATAATGAAGAATAACACAACACAATCATTTATTTTATTCCAAGTTAATAGTTTATTCCAAGCTGTTGCTCATGAAAATGGATTGCAAATTGATTCCAATTTCCAAGCTTTTGTTGGTGACAAGTACAACTTAATACAAATGTAACTCTAAAAATAAATGCATGATTCCAAGCTTTTGCTCCTGACAACGTAATACAAATGTGGCACTGAAAATAAACGTTGGGGGAAAGGCGGTACTAATCATTCTGGGGAAATGGGAGCCGAGAAGATACAAAATGTACTTATCCCCTATGAGAACTAGAGTCATGTAGAAGATGTAATATAAATGTGTGTCTGAAAATAAATGCATGGAGCTTTCCTGGCCAGCCATGTTGGGGAATAGGGAGTTGTGAGGATACAAGAGGAGGAGAAAATCTGCTCCCATATTTTGTATACAGCTTCCATGCACTGGTATAACACTCACCTCCATCAGAGCTCCTCATACTGGTTCAAAATATGTCTAAGAAGTTAGGTTAACCAAATCAACTTCTTTCCAATTCCACCCATTCTGAACTTGAAGGAAAATTATCTTTTACTGATTACCCTGTAACTACATAATTGTAGGCAGGAGAATTTACAGTATCCCCAATAATACCACATCATCTTCTTCATGAATCCTTATTAACCCTAGAAAATGAAAACCCTTATGACACTATCCACTATTTACTATCCCTATTTATGGGCCACCAGTGCTACTACCAGCCTGGGTATAATGATAATCATGTTTCGTGTACAATGAAAATGTTCAATTTGATTGACGTTTGGCTACATGCAAACTGTACTTCAAGATAACAAGCTGTCAAAATCACCAGTGCCACTCAAACGATATGAAATCATTTCAAATTTTGTTTCATTAAAGCTATGAGTTGTCTAAGAAATTTCTTTGGATGTTCATATCACATATGGCATTAATTGCTACCATTGCTAGCACTAGTAGTACGCCAACCACACTTTCTTCAAAAAGATTAAAATTTTTAATTAAATTAAATGTACAACATCGAGGCATTAAAAGAAAAAATGAGTGATGAGAGATGGGCCTTGATCTCACCACATGTCTGTATCTAATGATTCTAGACTTCTAGTGTTATTCCAGAGGTTTCAATTCGCAAGTCTAATACTTTAGAGATTTACTTCTGGAATGAAACTCTTTTTGCTTGTTGGTGTACAGATTTGTCACTTTAACCATGAAAGTAGATGCAAAATATTTTAAAACAAATGACACAAAGTCCGTTTGTCTCACAATCAATAAAGAAAAGTGATAGTTTCTCTTTTAATAAATGAATTAATCCAAAACAAAGTCTCAAAGATGAAAAAATACACATTCTAACCTAATAGATAAACATTAATATTTAAAGGGAAGCATTAATAAAAGCGATAGTTTCTCTTTTAACAAATGAATTAATCTGAACACAAAGTCTCAGAGATGAAAAAATACGCATTTTGACCTAACAGATAAACATTGAACAATAATCATGAAGAAACACAATTCATTCATAATTAGAAGGAAGCATTAATAAATACACAGATTTAGAAATATATTCTTTTATCTCTCTAATGCCAAAAATGTGGATTCACAGACCTGTCACCCCACACCCTGTACAATCAAAAAGTGCTCAAAAGCTGAAACTACCCCCCCTTATCATTACATGTCATAAATTCACAATTCACAAATGGATTCATGCATGTTGTTAAACTGTTGGAGGTTCCAAGAATCTATACAATTCCAACTGCATTTCCATAACTAAATTGTGAAATTCAGCGCATTCTTCTTCTTCTTCTAAAATGAAAATCACCTTGTTGTACTGGGCATAGCTTGTTTTCTCTTTCCACGCCACTGAACGCAATTGGGAAATGATGTCAAGTTGCTCTTCTTCAGGCCAATTCAAATTTGGTTGCATGATGGCCATAGGTTCATCTTCCCATTCCTTGATATTGGCAGGAAGTACCATTTTGAGGAAACTCTGAGTTTGGAGTTGAAAATGCTACCACCTTTCCTCGTATACAGGCTCACTTAACTTTATTGGCAGGAAGTGACCATTTTTTTGCCAAGAAAAAAGTGCCAATATGCTACTAAATCTATTTCTCCAACCTCCTTATTTAAGAGCTATCCTTTCAGAGGATTTAAAAGATTACGTTAAACCTCAATTTGGCGTTTGAAAGCATTTGAGAAGACATCCCTTAATGGCACCTTACAATTCATTAAATGAGCTGACACTTCGAAAGTTGTGCTTCCCGCCGAGGTCGCCCCATCATTGAGAAACATAAATTTATAACCATTTGTATGGTAATAAAATCTCAACAATTGATTTATAGAAATCTAACGGTTCTAGTGTTATTCCAGAGGTTTCAATTCGTAAGTGTAGTGCTTTATAGATTTACTTCTAGAATGCAACTATAGTTGTCCATTAAACATTCATCAAATGGTCCCTATGGTTTTTCATTGGCATATCTGTTTATTTCGCCACTAAATTTTATTATTATTTTTAATTTTCCAATGAGAATATATTTTTTTCTTTCAAAAACGGTTTTAATTGGCAACAATTTTTTTTTCTGTTTTGAAAACAAGATTAATTCGCCAATGGAAAAAAATTTCTGGTTTGAAAAATAGTTTTAATCGCCAATAAAAAATATTTTATTCGATTAAAAAAAAATTCAATTCGCCAAGATTTTCCATAGAATTATAGGGATTATAAAAGATTTTCCAATTGGGATTATTTTTTTTCCCAAAAAATGAAAAAAATCGCCAATAAAATTAATATTTTTTATCAGGAAGTATATAGGATTCGCCAGGATTTTACACCTTCACCGAGGGGGGGGTTTCTTAAAGTATTCCCTACAGCCTGATCCATAGCCTTATCCTTAGAGTCCTCCTCCTCCTCTGGTCAAGAAATAGTTTATTTCTACTTGGAATTTATGATGTTTACTATTCAGAGACTTATATTTTAGACATCATTTTGTATATATATTCATTGGCCTAGCTGAGGCCTCGTATATATGTATTTTTTTGTATTATCCTGTCACACATGTTTCCATGATGATGTACTTGAAATTCTCATTTTTTATGATGATATATGAGATATACATGCTCCGATTTGGCTTCATTATGTTTTATTGTGATGAATATGGATGACAATGTATGATGATATATTTTTATCCATGTTTTTGTACTTTTATGATGTATGCAAATGATGTGGATGAATGATTGATATACCATTATGATATATTATTTTTTATTATTTATATAATGGATGTTGATATATGATGGATGTATGTCTTATACATGATACATGATGTTTTATTATTTTATTATCATTATGCTATGTATTGATGATATTGTGGATGCAGGATGGATATGGTACTAATGATATTGCGATGCAGGGTAGATGTTAGTTAGAAGAAATTTTTGATGATGGTTAGAAATTTGATGTTCACTAGTATAATTTGTAAAATAAATGACTATGTGAATAAAAAATTTAGTCACAACAACTAAAAATGTCTAAATTCTACTCATTTTTTGCAACACAAGTATAAATGACTAAATAAATGACTAGTTTTTTTTATCAAACTTTGTTTTTTTGAGAGAAAATCTTCCTAGCCATAAATTTAGGCTTTAGCTAATACATATGCATACATATATATATATATATATATATATATATATATATATATATATATATATATATATATATATATATATTATAAATGCCAAACAAAAATCAAATGATATAAGACCACCATTTTCTCTTGGTTTTTAACAACTACTTAGTTAGAAGAAATAGTATTGGAAAACAAATAGAGGTTGAAGGGTTTTGAATATGGAGATATTGAGTAGTAATTGAAGGGCTTTCCCATTGGAGGAATCTCCTACCATTAGTGCTTCAAGGTATGGGTCTAGAATGTGGCCAAATCTATCCTTCTATCAAATACCCCACTTGGAAGTATGTCTTGAGGATTTTGATCTTTTTATTGTGGATCATCTTAGAGGTAAGCAAACCATTCTTAATTGTTTTTAGGCTATTTGAAAAATTCGATGTTGGGTGTTTTCGTGAAGTACTATTTGGCTATTTGAATTTTATGATGTTGGCTATTTTGTTACTGGATATCTGGGTATGTTTAAAAAATGATGCTTGGTTTTTTTTTATTGATTGTTTGGGTATTTTGATGTTGGGTTTTCACTTGAAATGAGTATTTAAAGAAAATGGCATTGGATATTTTTCGCTATCAAGATAATTTTTTTTTAATTCTCAACCTTTTTTGGTATTGCACACAGTTTTCTAAATTTTGATTTTGTTCTCATTTTTCCCAGGAATTAAAAAAAATGATGTTTGATAAACCCTTTGTTGATAAGTAGGAGGTATTTTCCACAGTGTGTCAAATTTTGATATTTCTATCAGGATTCAACCATGTAGTTTTAGAGTCAAACTCATTGACCCATGTTTCATGAGTCAAACCCTTTGTTATTGACTATCTTTGTATTTAAAAAAAGGACATTGGGTGTTTTATTTGTATGGGTATTTAAAAAAATTGGTATTGGATTTTTTTTTGAGGTTGAGTTATGGTTTACATTTCTATGGAGACCTAGGGTTTGTACCCTAGTCATGCTCTTACCAATGCTTCTTTTGGTATTAAAAACAACCTTGAATTTGGGTCAAAAAAATTAGTTGTCTTGATAGGGTGTGGTATGATTTTGGATTGTATCCTAGAGTATGTGGGAAGCTTGTGTTTAATCATTAAGGTATGTAAACCTGATTAGGGAAATGCATCCTATATACCATGGGTCTTGCTTTAATACTTCCCATAATGGTTATTAGCAGATCACACTGTTATAGTTTGTGGTAACCCAAGATTGCATTCAAGTATGTAATAAAATTGGTCTATAGTTTAAGTTGTACACTTTTAAGTAACATTCATAAGGTATAACACAACCACTCAACATATCAACCAGAGTTAATCGCTCTTGGATCATGCTATCATTAGATTGTAACCTATTAAACTTGAGTCAACCTAAATGTACCCAATGATGTTTGACACCTAATTGTGATGATAGTAATTAATTTGTACATGAAATTTTCTCATATGAGTGCCTCCATTTCTATCACAATATAGCCACATTAAACTTGGGTCACACATGAATACATCTTGTATTTTTTATAGCACAATTGTGCCACATGAACAATAGAGTTATGGATCACATAATTATAGTCACAAGAATTTGTTCCTCGATTGTGCTCTTATGGTGATTATATTATTGTTACAACATAACCCTTTGGACTTATATTGCTCAAATCCTTACATTGCTTATTTTCTCTTTGGATGGATGACAAATAAATGGCAAGGATTTGTATGCAGGTCATGCTCATATAAGTGCCTTCATCACCATTACACAATAATACATTGGAATTTCCTTTCTTGAAACTTTACTTTGTTTTTTATTGTTAGGGTTTCTTAGTGATTGTTCCATTTCCATATGGAATATTGATAAAAGAAAGAAAAATTCATTCTATTTTTAGTTAACTCCTAACATAATTTTGGAATAAATGTTTGATTGCATTACTTTGAGTGTGAAGAATTTTATTTTCTACTTATAATACATTCATTGAGAGCTATAGTCGAAAGCTTCTTATGTTGAAACCCATCCTATAAACTTTATTTAAGCTACATTTAGGAGGCTTGATGGATTTTTTGTGATTTATACAACTTTTATTTTGATAGTAAATGACATCAAATTCTTTTTGAAATTGAAATGATTTATTAACTATGGTTTTATGATGATTAAATGTTTTATTTAGAAGGGGTTAATATGTGGCATTTTCGTGTGCAAGAAGATTATATTGTGATGCAAAATTCGGGTATGGATGGTTCAGGAAAACTTGGATTGTTATCAGTGACATAACTAGGTTGGAGAGTACCTTGAGCTGGTCTAAAACACTTCCAGGTGTTTTCACTTGGAAGCAAAATAGGATTATAGGAATACAAACATCGATGGGATGAAACATTAGTTTCCACCTAATTACATCTTAATATTTAGTCGATTACTCTAGATTCCCATTTGATCGCTTTGAATAATGGATAGAGGAAGTTCCTATTTTCTAAAGATAAAATCATAAATCTCCCAGTCCAATTTCAGATCCAATTTGAGGTTATGAATATCGAATAGAGGAAGTTCCTACATTCTAAAGATAAAATCATAAATATTCTAGTCCAATTAGAGATCCAATTTGAGGTCCTGAAGTTCTGATAGAGGAAGTTCCTACATTCTAAAGATAAAATCATAAATCTTCTTGGTCTAATTTGAGGTCCAATTGTAAGGATTTGTATTTTTAGTTATAATTTCTAACATTTGGCTTGATACAAATTGTTACTTTAGAATTATGGTATTACTTTTCTTCTACTTTTTTCAACCCTCATTTTAGGGAAGAGCTCCAAAGATGGTTCCTTTAGATGGAGACTACACTTTTCCGCTGTAGGTTCCATCTAGAAACACCAAAAGCTCAGGTACTATCATACTCAGAGAAAAAGTAGGCATCATGCAATAACGAGATACTCATTTTTGGAGCTTTGGTTAAGAACTTTAAATGTTTGGCTATGTGCACAGAGAATGTTCATGGAGTGAAAACTTCCTTACAAAGCAATTACCACAGTAGAGTTTGAGGTGAATTACACTTGCTATTTTATGTTGATATGGATATGTTCTAACCTATAGTTAATTTTTGTAGCATAACAAATAGGCTAAATAGTTGTTCATATACCATTGTTTCTAATTAAAAATTTCTATGCCTTATTCTAGGAGAAAATCACATGGGGAGTCTATACACAAGACACCATTGTTTCAAATTCAAAATTTATGATTCTTTCACAATTGTTTGTTTCATTTATTTGATCTAAGATAGTCTGATGTATAGAATATGCTCTCAAAATCATATTAAAATCCTTTATTTTGAGAAGACTATTCAAAATCTTCCCATCAAAAAAATGAACAAAAGTATCGGCCATTAACCTAAAATTTGCAAGAGTTTCATCAAATTCTACTTTTCCACTCTTTTTCATTCTGAATTTTATTCCCAATTTCATCCATGTAGAACTACCTCAACCTGTAGATCCTATTGTTAGCCATAACTTTACCGGGAGTCAAGGATAGCTTCAAGTTTTTACCCAAGCAACAATTGAAATTTTTTGGCCTTACTAGATATAATGTGTTGAAAAGCTCTTTGAATTTATTATGGAGAAGATTTCCTGAGAGTATAATGCGCAGATTTGAATGAATTTCATATCTTTGATCAGCTATTTCAAGCTTGATGACCTTCATCAAGAATGAGTAGACCTGGGCTCTCTAAAATCATTTTTCCAATATGCTTAGCCTCTTTATGAAGGATCACATTTGTCTCACAAGTTAGGTATACAAAAATATTGTAGCCAATAACAAGCACACTTCTTCTTCTATGCCACCCACTTGTGAGACAAATGTGAGCCTTCATGAAGAGGCTAAGCATATTAGAAAACTTCTTTTAGAGAGAACAGGTCTAATCATTCTTGATGAAGGTCATCAAGATCAAAATAGCTGATCAAAGATATGGAATTCATGTAAAAAGGTTAATTAAAAACTGCATATTATACTCTTAGGAACTCTTTCCTAGAATAATTGCAAAGAGCTTTTCAACACATTGTATCTGGTAAGGAAATTTTTTTCAATTATTGCTTGGGTAAAAACTCAAAGCTATCCTTGAAACCTGGTAAATTTATGGCTAAAAATAGGATCTACAGGTTGAGGAAGTTCTTCATGGATGAAATTGGGAATAAAATTCAAAATGGAAAAGAGAGTGGAAAAGTAGAATTGATGAAACTCTTACAAAGTTCAAGTTAATGACTGATGCTTTTGTTCATTGTTATTATGGGAAGATTTTGAACAGTCTTCCTAGAATAAAGGATTTTACTATGATTTTGAGAGCATCTTCTATACATTAGGTTGTCTTAGATCAAATAAATGAAGTAAACAATTGTGAAAGAACTAGCAATTTTGAATTTGAAACAATGGTGTCTTATGTATAGACTCCCCCTGTGATTTTCTCCTAGAATAAGGTATAACAATTTTGAATTTGAAAAAATGGTGTCTTATGTATAGACTCCCCCTATGATTTTCTCCTAGAATAAGGTATAACGATTTTTAATTTGAAATAATGGTGTCTTATGTATAGATTCCCCCTATGATTTTCTCCTAGAATAAGATATATCAATTTTGAATTTGAAACAATGGTATATGAACAACTATTTAACCTATCTATTATGCTACAACAATTAACTATAGGTTTGAACATATCCATATCAACATAAAATAGCAAGTGCAATTAACCTCAAACTCTGCTGTGGTAATTTCTTTGTAAGGAAGTTTTCACTCCATGAGAATTCTCTATGCACATCAGTATGTTGGTTATTATCTTGATCTCTTTTGTGATCAAAATATTAATGAAGTTCATTGCATAAATCATGAGCATTTTGTAGTTCTATGATCCAATTCTCTTTTACTTCTTACTCACTGTGTTCTCAATAACCATGTGAAAATGACTTAAAGGATAGATCTTTGTCACCATTTGACAATAACTTTCATTTTTTTTGGATTGTTTGTTATGATTCAATCACTATTTGACAATTTTATTCCTTTCTTAGTCATATAAGATAAGGACAATTCATAGTTTGCAACTCTCTAACAATGATATTCCTTTTAGTGATCTTAGTCGCCTAATTCAATGTGTTATCTTCTTAATTTCTCAGTGCTAGCAATGCCTACATAGTGTTTTCCTAGTCACAGTTACAGTGCTCCTTCATTTGAAGATATCATGTTTCTTAGATAGTATTATTTCAATGAATTCATATTTTGTCTTGTTGCACTTGTAGAGTTTTGTTGTGCATAATATGCAGTCAAGATGCCTTCAAATGGAGCTCTTTTGCAAAGGCAGTAGGATAACGGTGTCAATAAAATAACAATGTTAGTGAGAGGTATGACAGTAGATACACTAAGAATGAAAGGTATAATATTCTGATAGTAAAAGAATCATTTATTTTCTCAGATCTTGACACAAGTTTCCTTGGTACATAAGATAGCATATAATGTACTTTATTCCATGATATCCACCTAATTCTATACCACCCAAAAAAGCAATGACTGGGAGTATATGTGCCCTATATTTTGCAACCCAAATGTGTCTTTCTAATGGTTTTCCACAATTAGGAAGAAGGTATGTCATGAAATGTTTGTTCCCATAAAGAATGTATGCACTTATGCAAAATACCATAAGCTACTTCAAAATACACATTGGAATCTTTATGATTATATACACATCTTTTTTGCCACAGTTTTAAAATACATATTTATGATAATATTCACATAACAAGAACCTTGAAAGGTCAGAAACCTTATTCTCCTTCTTCGTAGGGCACTCCTCAAGAGCATGTATCAATATTTGTGGGCTCTTTACAATAGCTTATCCACTGATGAGAAGGCTCCCCTCATATGCTAATGGAATAAATTATCATCTACTCTTCTTGAATGTGTAATGTGATGTAGCACGTTCAATGTCACAAGGCATAGTTTGAGAACAAAATTTTGAGAATTGATATCCATAGAATCCAACTTCTTGCAACACAGAGTGCAAAACCAACATTCAAGGAAGGTGCTTTCAATATTGTTATTGCCAACTAAGCACTCATGCTATCTCCCTATTTTCTTCCAACTAACCGGTTATATGAGTGATTATTTCTCATTAAGGCATAAGAATATTTGGAAGTGGATATTTATTAGATATTGTAGTTGCAAGTTCCATTTTGGATCACCAAAGCCTTCTACACAGCCACCGTAACACCGCACGGTTGTTGTTGGGCCTTCACGACGATGTGGGGAAAGCTCCACCGCAACACCACATGGCTATTTTTGGTCCTTCACAGTGATGTGAGGAGCTTTCCCCACATCACCTTGAAGGCCCAACAATAGTCATGTGGTGTTGTGGTGGATGTGAAAAAGGTTTTGTGAAGGCTTTGGTGACCCGAAGTGTAACTTGCAAATATAATATCTAATAAAAAACCACTTCCAAATATGCTTTTGATGGATGTTCATATCCTCATCCAAAGCTCCAATTCACACATAGCTAGGAAGGATGATTTCAAAGGTTGAGGAGTTGGGATTTACACCCATTGATTGCATTTTCTTAAAATTTTCCAAGGAATTTTCAAAAAAATCCATTTTGAACATATCCTTCAATCATGACATTCCATGATATCACATTTCTTTGAGACATTTTTTGAAATAGTTCACTTTCCTTGCCTATGCTTCCACATTTTCATGTATGTCTAGTAGGGAACTTGTAACTACAACATATGACAAAGAAAACCTTGTTGTTATGCTTTGATAGATGTCCCTTCATTATTACTGGATATCTGATGTAGTACACATTATTATAGTGCAATCCTAATTTTCAGATTGTTTCATTTAGCATCACCAATATTCTCCACAAGAATATTTTTCCTATTTAAAATGACGGAAATGGCTCAAATCTCTCAAAAGAATTTCTCTTGCAACAATCTTGGAGATGAATTTAGATGTAGTGTGAAAATCAGAACATACTTGAAGGTTCTTAACAACTCTAATAGTTGTACTAAGGGCCATGTTTAACAAAACAAATGCAATTGCCAAATTTCCACTATGGTGGTAGATAAATGATTTCTTTTTTCTTCTATTCCACAACATTAAGTAAAAGTCTTGAATTTGGAAATAGCTTACTACCTTCGTTTTCCAAGCCAAATTCTCCAATTTTCCATAGCTCTCCCATGTTTGTGGATGTGATCTGCCTCCTACAATTTTTATTTATTTATCTTTCTATAGTGTTTGGACATACTTATGTAAAATTGTAATATACAATGACTTTTATTCTTTTTGAATTGAGATTAATAGTAATTTTTTTGGTTGTATTGAGGCACAACTTCATTCATGGTGGAAATGGAAGACCTTTTTGCTCTTATTAGATGGCATGTTGCATATAAAGGAGGAAATATTCTAGTTGGGTTATTATTGTCTGCATTGAAGGAGAGAGCTTCATATATAGGACACGATCAACACTCTCCTTCTTCGATTTTGCACATTACAGCTTGCTCCAGGAAGATTGCCCATGTTGTAGAATTTTTAAGAGATGAAAGGGGCATGTGCTCGCATTGAAGGGCTCCAAGCATGTGTTTCCATCATTGCAGAAGTTTTTTGGAGAAGTTTCTTTCTTGTAGTAATTTCTATGCAATATTGTAACTCAAATTTTTAGTCTTGTGACTAAAAAATAAAAATTATTGTACTTTATTTCTAAGCTATAACTAGAACAACTTTCTTTTATTAATAAAGTTCACTAATTTTTCCTTCTCAATGGCTGTCTTATTGTGTGCAATTGATGATTGATGTGTATTTATGTTTAAATCCTCAAATATTAGTCAATTAAAATAACTAAATATACTACTAATTAACGTTAATTAATAATTAAATTCACTAAATATACTACCAATTGAGAGAAATCAGTAAATAGTGAATAAATATGATTAAATATATGACCTATGAAATATAAATGACTAAATATACTATCAAATTGATGAAAATGATTATTAAAATTAATGACTAATTACACTATCAATGGAAAAAAATCAGTGAATAAAAATGACTAAATAAGTGACCAGATTACAACAATCAAAGACTAAATCAATGACTAAATATATCAATGAATAAAAAATGACTAAATAAGTGACCAGATTACATCAATCAATGAATAAATATACTACCAAATTGATCAATCAAAAAAGCCAATAAATTACTAAACATGGTTTAGTCATCGATCTAGTCGTGTTATAAATGACTGGCAATAAACTACTATTGGTCACATGACCATGTTCAGTAATTTATAAGTAGTTTTTAGTAGTTTTTTCAGTCATATATTATTGTTTTTGTAGTGCCCCTCAATTTGACTTCTATTTTTGATAGTTACTTGATGTATTTGGACATTATGATAGACTACTTGATTTTGGACTCATTCCTATGATGATAGTTTATACTATTTTATGATTGGCATTTATGCATATGTCATGACTAGTTTATGGTTTGATTCATTGAGTGGGTTATTATTGCTATGATTATTGTGTGATTATTTGATGTATGTGCTTATCATGATTTTAGTATCTGATTATTGTATGTTGATGTATTTTGGTGAAGGGGAACAGTGTCGCATCACTCACTTGTGAGTTCCTTACGATGCTGCGAATTTCTCTTCACAGTGTGTTTGACTGGTTGACTATATGCATGCTTGATAGTGTGGTTTTCTATAGGTTGCAAGTACCAGGCATCGACTCCACCTAAATTGCTAGGTTTGAGCGTGCCTTAATCCCAATGGAGATTGTTGATGTGGAGATAGCACTAGGTCCCCTATGTTGAGCCATCATCCTTGATGAGGATGATTATCTATTTGTCATACCCTATCTATGTGGTTAGTTTGAGTGGGTTGTCGATGTTGTTGTATTGCCTTTCATTTTTCTTTGCAATCAGGTACTATTGGGTATTCAATTCATTTGAGTTATTTGTTTGATTAATTCTTTGATTGACTTTATATTAAAATAAATGACTATTGTGGATAAAGATATTTGATAATTTAAATAAATGTTTAAATACAATTGTGGGTTGATAAATAAAATATTAATAATGTTTTATTTAGTTTAATAGATTAAAATTATAATTTAATAACAAATATAAAAATAAATGTGTTAATTAAAAGTATGAGTTAATAAATAAATATGAAAAAAAATACATTGTACAAAAAAATTGAAAAGAAGGATTAAATTAACAAATAAAATATCTTAAATTGATTTGTTATGTGCAATAAATAAGGATATGTATGTAAATAAATATATTTATATAGTGGCAGTTAAGAATGGATGAAAAAATTAATAAAATAATTAAATTAAGAAAGTGGAGGTTGCAACAGAGAGTTGGGAAGTGGCTAATAAATTAATTAATTTTCTAGAGAAGAGGGGTTGTTGCATAATTTCTAGAAACTAATCTTGGTTCTTCCAGTGAACATTTTTCTGGTTCTTGAAATCTTTTTTTTTTTTGGGTTTTTGGAAGCTCTGGAATAGGGGATTTTACAGTGCTGTGGAAATTCCGAAGGTGTTGAAGCTAGAGTTGTGGTAGCAATCTGGGATTGTGAGCTCTATGTCAAATTATCACTTTAGCAATAGGAGAAACCAGGTTCTTGCTAATCTTATTTCTAATTCTATAGAAAATGAAAAATGGAGTGATTGTATTGTTTGAAGCAAGACAATTTCTTGCTAATTTTTGAGTTGTTCAATTTAGGGAATTATTGTTTGGAAATTTTCCAAAGTCTTTCATGAAAATCGAATTGTGCAATATGATAGTATAAATGTAGTTGTGGAATTCCCCTGTCTTTTCTCTATTTGTATTGTGTCTTTAGAAGTTTTTCTTATATTTTTCTATCAGTCACACTATGTATTCATATACGTTAGCCCCACTATAGGCATAAATACAATTAATCATTGTGCTCCCTAAGCCAACCTCCCTCTAGTCTTCATCATGCTTTTCAAGTGAAAACCATCCTCATTGTCTAGTGCCACTCAACTTGAAATTGAGCCCCTATTTTCCTTTGGTGCATGCTTCATTGTGAATTCTTTGTAAATCGAACTTGATTAGGAAACCTTCTTCTGAATTTTGAATTTATTCTCACTTGTAGGAATATAATGGAAATGTGTTAGGTGGTAATCATCTCTTGCATTGGATTTAATCTACAGATTAGTTATTCTCTGTAGTTTCGGCAATTTTATGGTAAATAAACATTGCAATCGTTTGTGAATAATACTCCTTACATTTGATATACCTCATTCATTTCCGCATAGTTCGACGGATGTATTCCCTATGGTCATTGTTTAAGCCGATGCCTTTCTTGCACCATATTTATATGACAAAATATAGCTAGGACAAAGGGTTAGTAGTGAGCCTTAAGATTGACTTACATGCATTTCAACTTGTTATTATCACTCTATATGTTCATTCACCTTGGCTATCGTTTACATCAAATCGATGTATAATCACTGCTTAGAGTTATCGATGTATATGATCATATTTGGTATTGGATAAATATGCATTATGTTTGGGTTTGAAAGATAAAGTTTGTATTTGGTAATCATTCAATGATTATATGTTAATACTGGCATTCAATGCCACCCGTATGAATCACATATTATAAATATTGGTATATTGATTCATTTTGTTGCACTTCTATTAATAAATGTATATATGTGTGTATATATATGTATGCGAGTATATATGTATACACGTATGTCTATTGTGTTTTCTTGAAAAAGAATATTTCTGCTTATTTGTATTTGTGATTAGATACATGAAACAAGGAAAATATTAGGTTTTGAAAGATTGATATATTTGTAATTAAATAAATGAAAATTAGTGTATATGGAAAGATATTACCTTTTTGATTTAGATGAATACTTTGTAAACTTGAAATGATTGCTTGTAACCCATTCTAGACTCCATGTTCTATTATTGCTTTGATTTGTTTGCTTGAAGTATAGTGAATGATTGTTGAATTGGAAATGTAATGGTGGGTTTTATTCAATGTTTAAGTCATCTTGTGAGGTGAATATTTGGAGTCATCCAAAGACTAAGGGGGGGAAATTATCTTCTCGATGTAGTTCTTGGTTAACCTTTGAGATTGTTGTTTTGTATTGAATGAGTTATGAGGGTCATTAGCCTTGAACGTTATGCTCTTCATTGTGGTTGAAACTTGTGTGCGGGATGGGTTTTGCCTTGCCTTGTTGTGTATGTTAGCGAGGGTTTTATGATTGTGCAAGTTGGCTTTGCCCTTTTGAGTTTATTGGGTCTCCTAGTTGTTAGTAGGGGAGTGGCTCTCAATGGGGGCTGGTGCACAAAGTGGCGCCAAGGTAACCATGTGGGGGTTTTGTAATTAAGAGATAACCTAAAATGGACTAGGGGGTTGGGTAGTAATAACACTAATCAAGATCAGTGAATGCCTCACTCATGGCTCAAGTGCTCATTTAGGCTTGAGATGAGTTGAGAAGGTCTACAATGGAAAGATCAATTGAATTGTCTTCATGAGAGGTATGTTGATTCTGCATAGGGTTGTATGGGGGCCAGAGATTGGAAGAGGCTACCATGGTAACCTGGGATGGAGGTTGGGGCCTAGGAAGATCTTCTAGGGTAACCCATAGCAAACTATGTGATGACACTCCTCCTACGACAACCTAGTATTCCCTTCACTCTCATCTCCCTTTTATATTTATGTGTCTATGGATGTGGTGTTATTGTCATGTGATGTTGTATTATACTTTTTCATTGGAGTCATGTTAGCCTTTGTGTTGTTTTTTGTCTATTGACTATTGTGGTGGGACCTTAATGCTATCTCCTAGCATAGGGGGTGGACCTTAGGGTTCCACACGACTGGGTGGAATGTGCCTTGTACTCCATTGGGTTCCCTCGCTTTGTTCGTGTTCTTGGTGACTACTCTTGGTTATGAAAACTTCTACACTTGTTCCAGTTCATGTGGGTTATATTTCATGTACTTGAATTTTACTATAAACGTATTGTATCATGTATTATACTTATGTTGTACCTTTCTCACTTGTGTTCAAGGAGACATTACTATTCTTGATGTAACGATGTAATGGTGTAATGATGTAATTAATTGTTTGGACTTCTCTTGTAATTAGTAAAGTTAATGATGCACCTTAATTATATTAGTTAATGTAATGGATTTGAATGGTATCTATTGATGACATGTTATGGTTAATGATTTTTCTTTTGACATTATGAATTAGAGATATATGTCTTGATTCTGATAAGTATTGCAACCATTGAACATTAGAGGGCATCAATTTGGACCGAGAAGTACCCAAGATTTGATATCTTGAGGAGTGACTTCGTAGGGTTTAAATATCTTGAGGAGTCACTTTTAGGATATCATATCTTGAGGAACTTCTTAGTGCATCAAGGTACTTGAATGCAATTTGAAATGGAAGATCACAACTTTGTTTTGAATTAGTGGGCATAGCTTAACCTTATGTACGTTTAGATACATTTATCATATTGTTATTATCTCTTAAAATGCAATATTATACTCTCTTGTAATGGATAATGTAAATGATCATTATTGTGTATGTTAGATAATTAAATGGTATTTTATATTGCTTTATAGATTAATTGAGATTCTTATTGTTAGATGAATTTGTTAGTTTGATTAATGGGATCCTAGTAGTGTATCATGGAACCTTAGAGGACCTAGGTTTGAAATACAAGTTATTGTAAATTCTGCAACCTTAAATATACTTCCAATTCAAAAAATCAAAATTTTACCATTTTTATGTGTTGTTAGTGTGTTGTCCTCTAGGGTTCTATGGCAGGGCGTACAATTTTTGTAATAGTGGTTGTTAGTTATTGATGAGTTTTGCTTTTTCTTCTCTTGGAGACTTTGGATTTTTAACAATCCTTTTTTGATGTAGCAAATAGATATGATGCACCAAGGTATTAATAACCAAGGTGACTTTGTATCCATTGCGTGGACTTTGACTCAACATACAAAGAATATTCTTGCTCATACCAGACATACAAAAACTTTGTTTAAAATATATGGTTGGATTGTGTTAGAAATTTTTAGACTAGTTACATAGAGAGGTATGGAATACCTAACATGTAATTGCTACAAAAATTGTTTCAAAACAACTTCCATACAATCAATAAAGAAATTATTTTCCATGGTAGTATCACAAAAACATCTTAAAAATAACAAACCGAAATGACACTCAATTTTCACCATTCCTTCTCTAAATCCTTATGGACATCCTCGAGAGATCTTGGGAATGAGTCAATAAAATAAATCAGAAAGAAAAGACTAAAAAATGATAAAACAAAGTTGCAGTATCACTTACCATATCTATTTTGAGGTTTCAGGCTATTACACATTGTTGATCATGTCTATCATAGGAATGGATCCGTTAAGGCATATCTCAAGATGTTGTTGGTGAATTGTCAAAAATAGGTAGTTAACACTTTGTCATTGTTTTTGTCTATTTGTAATCAAAGCTTTGTGATTGTTTTCTTGAAAGTTCTAGCTTTTGATGTTTGCTCTATTTGTTTGTCTATTTTTTCAAAGGGTGAATGTGATAATTTTTTTATTATGGATGAAGAGTTTAAGGTAGATTGTGATGATGGAGTTAGGACCTTTTTGATTTTTTGAATTTTATGATGTTGTTTTTATTGTTTTCAAGAGACTAAGCTAGGGCCTCGGGGTCTCATCAAAGATAAGCATTGCCTACATTGTACACGTAGAGGCTTGTAGTTCGCTTGGTTTGATAAGAACATGTTTTTGATCTCTTTTCTATTTTTTGAATGTTTTTGGGTTTTATGGTTTGTGAATGTTTTTTGGATTTTTTGTTTTTGACTAAATTGAAAGAAATCATGATAAATACCTAAGGGGACTGACCTAAGCCCTCAGGGGCTAATAAGCCTTACCTATGTTGTACATGCAGAGACCACGTAGTTCAACTAGTGTTGACTCAAAGTGTAACATGTTTTTGGAATTCAAATAATGTTTATAACTTGGAATGATATTCCACTTCTATTTCTAGAGGATATGTTGTGGGAAATCTATTTGAACTAGCCGTGAGGTTCAAGAAAATGTTGATATCTTATAATTTTTAAGGAAGGAATAATCCAAAGTTTTTTTTATTTTTGTTTTTTTCCAAATGTTTTTGTTTTTTTTGCTTTTATGATGTTTTTGATTTTTTTGTTTTTGACCATGATGGGATTCACAAGGATCTAATCTACAATCAGTTTTGAGAAGTTTCCCCGAGTTCAAGACAAGACTACCTTCTCTAAGAGATTGACATTGATGGTGTAACAAGGTACAATACTCAATAGTAACCATGCCATAGTTAGACACATGTTTTATTATGATACGAATGGGTGGATGCTTTAGATAGTACCAATAGATAACGATTGAAGTCTTATTCAAACATAGCACCTCTTTGCAAGGTTTTCACTATGGTACCCATTCTAGAAGTTCCACAAAGTGGTTTCCACTAAAAGAGTATTTTATTTCTCTTTACTAGTTTTCTTGCTTTTTTTATTTTTTTGTATTTTTATCTTTTTTAGCTTTTTGGATTTTTACCCTTTTTCCTAGGGTATTCATACGTGCTTCAAGTATAGAACTTCTTGAGGTGGTTGTTGTTCAGTGGTTCAACTAAGGGTTCTCCTTCAAGAGTAGCCAATTGATAAGCTCCAAAGTCATAGCTTGTTATGATGATGAATGGACCTAACCAATTGGGTTCAAACTTACCTTTGCAATCTTGATTCATTTGTACCTTTTGATTCTCTTTGAGTACCAAGTCACCAACCTAAAATTTTCTATCTTTGATCTTTTTATCCTTCATTTGAGCCGATTCTTATAAACCTAAAGATGGTTTAACATGCTCAAACGCCTTTCATCTAGGAGCTCCAAATCATTTAAAATGGGTACCTAATACTCTTCATTGTTGGCCATGCCTTTTAGTGATATTCAAAATGAAGGGATTTCAACCTCGATACGTAAGACAACTTCCAATCCGTATACCAAGGAGAAAGGTGTGGCACCTATAGGTGTTTGAATACTAGTTCAATAAGCCCATAGGGTTGGGTTCAGTTGCAAATGCCAATCATGGCTAGCTTCATTAATAGTCTTCTTTAGTATCTTCAAGATGGTTTTGTTAGATGCTTCACCTTGACCATTTCCTTGGGGGTAGTAGTGCGTGGAGAATCTATGTTGGATAGAGAATTTGGAACAAAGTTCTTGATGTCTTGATCCTTGAATGGGGTTTGATTGTTTTTTATGATTGTTTGAGGAATTTCATACCTACAAATTAGATAGTTAAGAATGAATTTTGATATTTGTTTTCTAGTGATGTAGGTCAATGTCCATTTGGTGAAGTATTTAGTTGTAGTAATAATAAAATTATGCCTGTTAGAGGAAGCAGGAGAAATCTCACCTACCAAATCTAATCCCCATTACAAAAAAGGCCATGGTGTTGTGATAGGTCTCAACTCCTATGTTGGTGTGTGAACAAGGCCACTATGTTGTTGGAATTCATAGCATTTTTTGGGAATACTCAATACAATCTTGTTCCATGGAGGGAAAAAAGTAACTCGTTCTTAGCAACTTTTGTACAAGGTTATGTCTGCTAGAGTGGGACCCACAAACACCTTTATGTACCTATCACAAGGGCATTTGTGATTATTCTATGTTAAGACATTGGAGTAACATAGCATATAGACTATTACGATACAAAGTATCTCCTAGGATCATAAATCAAGTAGTCCTATGGGTAAAGGTCTTCTTTTGGGTGGTTGTTAAGTCAAGTGGAATGATACCATGTTGGATGTTATCAAATGCATCTTGGTACCATGGTGAATTAGGGCCAACAACAACACACACTAGTTCTGATTTTGAGATGTCAAATGTTGGTACGAGCGGTTTCTCTATGGGATATCAAGAAGTGAGCCTATTGTTTCCATGGCATCAACTGCTCTATTGTTGTTCTGAGGAATATGTTCAAAATTTATTATGACAAATTATTACTTGAAGCTATCCACCATTATTTTATACGACATCAACTTGTCATATTTTTTTTGGTATTCACCATTCACTTGTCTGATCACCAGTTGAGAGTCTCTGAATACCTACAGTTCTTTTATCCTCCATTCAATAGCCATCTTGAGCCTTCTAATCAGAGTTGCATACTCTAAGATATTTTTTTTGTTGTAGAATAATCTAAATAACTAAGAGGGGGGTGAATCAGTTATTTATAAAACAATTTTCTTATCCTTAATTAATCAAGAACAAACTCAAATCAATTAGATAGCAATTAAATAGATATGAACATGAAATAACTTAACAACACCATGCATAAGGAACACTAGAATTTGCATAGAAAACCAATATGGGAAAAAACACATAGAATGCTAATTCTTAATTATAAAACACCAGTTAAGGTGACACTGGTTAAGGTGATTTTTAAAAGGTCTCACTACCAAAGTGCTCACTACAAGTAAGGCTCACTACTGGTGCGATCATTGCTTGTCTATTACAACCAAAGATAAAAAGGCTTACTGCCTTAATAAAAGTCTCACTGCCAGAAGAATGATGAAAAGGGAATCCACTACAAAAATAACTATCACCAACAGTCACACCGAAAGAAACTCATTTTTTTTTGTCTCTGGTATACTATCACACAATATCTAGATTTTCAGATTCGCATTTACCACACTTTCTTTCATCGAACGAGATTAAAATTTACTCATACCAATCCATGCCTTCATAATCTTCCCAAGTTGAGCAAGCACAATTCCATTTTATTCTTCCATAAACTCCCAAGTTGATCAAACAAAATTTGAATTAGGTCACCACAAAAAAATTCCTATCATGGAAGGGAATGAAATGTGGACCGCACATAACCTCCTCACTCAAATCAACATGCTACATAATAAATATGATATCCAGAACCAAAGAGTAGGATATAAATATTACAATGCAAGCAATGTTCTGGGACATGCTAACCACTTTCTAGATTGGTCCGGAACCAAAAGAGTGTATCTCATTATGTTGCAAAATTTATGGGACCGAGACAAGCATGACCAAAGATCGATCATCACAACACAACATCTGGAGTACACCAATCCAGATCACTAAAGCGATGAAACCAAACCTTAATCAATCAACCAAGATATGTTGACATCAATGACAACCATTAATGACAATAATCAACAACATCACATTCTAACAATCTCCCCCTTTGTCATTGATGGAAACATTCATCAATGACAAACCAAACAACTCAACAACAACATCAACATCATCAAGTAACCTCTTTTCTTCTCCCCCTTTGACATCAAGGACAAAGGGAAAATACTCCCCCTAAGAAACTTACTCTGCTCCCCCTATGAGGAAGCCACCAATCATTGATCCAGATAAGAGTGAGCATATAATACCCTTGACCAATGCACACCATAGTGAAAATTATTGTAGACTCAAAGGGGGAAGAACCCCTATCTTCTGTCAGAGATACTCAAAAGTATATTTTCTCAATGATTTTGTGAAAATATCTAAAATCTACTCTTTTGTGGGTACATATTCAAGTCTTACCTCATTCTCCAATACCTTCTCTCTCAAGAAGTGGTATTTGATGGATATGTGCTTCATTCTAGAGTGTTGTACCAGATTCCTAGAAATGTTTATTGTGTTGGTATTATCACACATCATTGAGATCGATTCATCAAATGATATGCTAATGTCCTTCAATGTTTGTTTCATCCACAGTACTTGAGTGCAACATGAAAAAGTTGTAATGTATTCAGCTTTAGCAGTAGATAAAGATACACAATCTTGTTTCTTGCTTGACCAAGAAACCAATAAGGAGCTAAGGAAATAAGCTCCACCACTTATGTTCCACATTTTATCAACACACCCAGCCCAATCAACATTGGTATAGGCTGTCAAAGTGAAATCTAAATCATTTGGATACCATAGCCCAATATCTTTTGTACCCTTCAAATATCTAAATATCCTTTTACTGCAACAAAATGTGATTCCTTTGGTTCTTGCTGAAATCTAGCTACTAAATAAACAACATACATAATGTCTGGTCTAGTAGTAGTCAAGTATAAAAATCCTCCAATCATTGAAATATACATAGTTGCATCAGCTTTAAGTGAATCATCTTCTTTTGTCAACTTACATCCTGTAACAATAGGTGTACAAACCGGTTTGGAGTTCTCCAACCCAAAATTCTTCAATAATTCTTTGGTATACTTGGATTGGGAAATGAAAATTCCTTTGTTGCTCTAGTTTACTTGAAATCTAAGAAAAAGAATCAACTCACCTATCATAGGCATCTCAAATTATTTTTGTATTTCCTCCAAAAATTATGTCATCAACATAAACCACAACAATCAATATTTGATCTAAGGAATTTTGTAATATAAATTACTATCAATAGATCCCTTTTGAAATCCTTGTCCAATCAAGTACTTGTCTAATCTACCATACCAGGCTTTAGGAGCCTGCTTCAATCTGTATAAAGCTTTCTTCAACATGCAAACAACATTCAGGTTACTTCTAGACTTAAGTCCCTCTAGTTGCTCAATGTAGAATTCTTCCTTCAGTTCTCCATTCAAGAATGCAAATTTTACATCCATTTGATAGTCTTTGAAATACTTAAAAGCTAAAAAATCTAGGAATATTTGGATCTCTTCCATCCCGAAAATAGGGGTGTATGTCTCTTCAAAGTCAATACCTTCAATTTGAGTGTAACCTTTGCAAACCAATCTTTCCTTGTTTCTCATTACCTTTCCAATTTCGTCCATCTTGTTCTAGAATACCCACTTTGTTCCAATTACATTTTTATTTGTGGGTCTAGGCACAAGTTGCCAATTCCAATTTTTCTCTATTTGATCAAGCTCTTCTTTCATTGTCATCACCCAATTCTGATCATGCTTCTTCCATAGTCTTTGGCTCAGTTTCTGAAAGTAGGCACAGTAACACTTGGTCTTGGGATTCTTTGCTTCTTGTGATAATTCCTTTATTCTTATATCTAATAATCTAATTTTCTAAATGGTTTCTCTATACATACCTTGGAGTTTTGGTTGAAGTTGTCAGAGCCTCCTTTGTCTCTTCTTCTTCTTTCTTATCATTTTCTTATTTATCATTTGAGTTATCTGATTCATATTCAATATGCCTATCAGGATTTCTTTGAACATAATCATCTACTTTCACGTTTAGACTTTCAATTATCTTGTTTAGTCTCTTGTTGTAACACCGGGACAATTTTCTTCTTGTAGAGTAACCCAAAAATATACCTTCATCAACTCTGTTGTCAAACATTCCAAGATTTTCCTCATCTCTCTGGATGTAGCATTTTCTTCCAAATTTTTTGAAGTACTTTACTATGGGAGCTCTTCCATGCCATAGCTCATATGATGTCTTTCCATATTTCCTCTAGAACAGTACTCTATTAAGAGTGTATACTATTGTGTGTATCGCTTCTCTCCAATAGACCTGTGGTAAACCTACTTCCATGATCATTATTCTAGTTGCTTCTTGAACTGTCTAGTTCACTCTTTTCACTACACCATTCCATTGTGGTGTTCTAGGGGAAAATAGCTATCTTTAAATGCCATGATTATCACATAACTTGTTGAATTCACTAGAAGTGAACTCTCCTCCTCTATCAGATCTTAAACACTTGATTCTCCTATCAACTTTATTGTCAACTCTTGCCTTCAAAATCTTGAATTTTTCTAGAGCCTCATATTTTTCTCTTAAAAATGTGACCCAAGTTAGTCCAGAATAATCATCTACTAATAGCATGAAATATTTCTCACCTTGAAAGATTCTTGTTCTGGTTGGACCACATAGGTCAGTGTGTACAAGGTCTAATAATCTAGTAGACGATGCTTCTTTTCCTCAGAATTTTCCTTTGCTCTGTTTTCCTTCTTGACATCCTTTGTAGATAATGTTGTTTGGTTTGGTTAGTCTTGGAATATCTCTGACTTCCCTTATTGAACTTATCCTTACCAAATTTTTAAATTTATATGACATATCCTTCGGTGCTAGAGCCAACTATCATTGCTTTGATAAAATAGGTATCTCTATGTAGCTCCTTCTAGTTAAAACTACTTCTTTTTCTTCTTGCAATAACAGTTTCAAAAATCTTATGGATCTCACAACCATCATCCTAAAATACAACATTATAGCCATTCTCGCACATCTTTCCAATACTCAAAATATTATGATATAAACCCTTCACATAGTAAAAATTTCCAATGTTATATTTTCCATCAAAGGTAATAGAACCAATTCCAACAATATGTGTTGTTTAATCATCTCCAAATCTAACAAAACCTCCATCATATTTCTCAAGCTTTACAAACTTACTTCTATCACCGGTCATATGATTTGAACATCCACTATCAATCAACCATTCATCTCTATTTATTTTGAAAAATAATGCAACTTCAATGTTATCATTAGATTCCAAACAGATATTAGAGATATCAAATCTAGGTTCATCCTTTTCTACCAAAAACAAAAAACCCTCGTGATTTGATTCATCATATGAAATACTAGAATTCTCATTAACATAATAGGCCTTCTTATTGATCTTTTTAAAAAAATTCCTTGTTCTTTTCTTCGAACACTTATTTTCTAAATGACCAATCTTTCCACATCTAAATCATTTAAGAGGTAGCATACCTTTGTACTTACCGGTACATTTCTTTAGTTTTCTTGTGAAGTTTGCTTCCAACTCATTTGAACTTTCACTACTCGGATCATATTCTATTTTGTGGATTTGAAGGCTGTTTTAGATTTCTCCGTTTATTTTCCAAATTTTCTCAACTCAAACATGGTCAAGGTGCCAAATAGTTGCTCTCTGGTGAATTTCTTTGGATCATAAACTTCCTCAATAGTTGAGATCTCGTCACTGTAGCTCTCCTATAGGGTCATCAAAATCTTCTCCATAACATCTTCATCTATGAGAGTGCCTCCTTGATTTTTGACTTCATTTACTACAATGTCAACTCTCTTAAAATAGCTTGCTATATCCTCACCTTCTTCCATCCTCAAGTTTTCATATCTACGCTTAACTATCAACTTCTTTGATAATTTGACTCTATCATATCATTCATATATTTCTTTCAACTTTTCCCAAACATCATAAGCAATTTCCAATGAAATAACTTTTGTCAACTCAGTCTTAGAAAAAGCACTGAAGATTACATACCTTGCCTTCTCATTCTCTTCATATACTGAAATCTCATCTACACTATAAGGACCATTTTTCAGTTCAACATATTTTGTCTCAACAAATTTCCAAGTTTTGTACCCTAGAGAAATTAGGTAACCTCTCATCTGCACTTTCCAAAAACTGTAGTCAGATCCATCAAACACCAAAATTGTCAATTTATGTGCCATCAAATCTACCCCAAGCGTTTAAGCTCTCCTTTGAGGAACCAAAGCTCTGATACCAATTTTAGAATAGTCCAGATAACTAAAAGGGGGGTGAATCAGTTTTTATAAAACAATTTTCTTATCCTTAATTAATTTGGAACAAACTCAAATTAATCAAATAGTAATTAAACAAATATGAACATGAAATAACTTAACAACATGCACAAGGAATACCATAATTTACGTGGAAACCCAAGATGGAGAAAACCACGGAGAATGCTAATTCTCAATTATAAAACATCAGTTAAGGTGACACAGGTTAAGGTAATTTTTACAAGGGCTCACTACCAAAGTTCTCACTATAGATAATGCTCATTATCAGTGATCTCACTACCCAAATATTATAGCCAAAGATAAAAAGGCTCACTACCTTCAGAAAAATGGCTCACTACCAGAAGAATGATGAAAGGGAATCCACCACATAAATAACTATTACCAATAGTCACACCAGAAGAAACTCACTATCTGTTGTCTCCAGTATACTATCACACAATGTTTATATTTTCATATTCATATTCAACACACTTGCTTTCATTGAATGAGATTAACTTTTACTTATACCAATCCATGCCTACATAATCTTCCCAAGTCAGCCAAGCACAATTTTATTCCATGCTTCCATAAACTCCGGATTCAACCAAACACAATTTGAATTAGGTACCACAAAAACATTCCCACGGTGGATGGGAATGAAATGTGGACCACACATAATCCCCTCACTTAAATTAACATGCTGCATATTAACCATGATATCTAGAACCAAGGAGTAGGATATACACATTACAATGCAAGCAATGTCCTGGGACACGCTAACCACTTTCTAGATTGGTCCGGACCCAAAAGAGTGTATCTCATTATGTTGCAAAATGTATGGGACCAGGACAAGCATGACTGAAGATAGATCATCACAACACAACATCCAGAGTATGCCAATCCAGATCACTAAAGCAAAAAAACCAAACCTTAATCAATCAACCAAGATATGTTGACATCAATGATAACCATTAATGACAATAATCAACAACATCACATTCCAACATGTGTAGGGGAAATAAATTATGTATGTCTTGGTTATACTATCTCCTTTTGGTGTGAGAAATAGGATACCTGCTTTAGAGCCATGTTGAGTATGGGACCCGTCAAAATACAAGGTCCAATGTCTTGTCTATTCTATTAGCAATATACTCTCGTCTGGGAAGTCTACTATGAGAGGCTTATGATCTTCCCTCAATGCCCCTTCTAGCTAGTCCACTATGATTTGTCCCTTGATGGCTCTCCTATCCACATTATCTATATCAAACTCACTCAAAATCATTAACCATTTAACAATTTTGCATGTTAGAGTTGCCTTTTCAAGTAGGTACTTTAGTGGATCTACCTTTGAAATCAACTTCACTTGTTTGTTTATGATATAGTGTCTTAGCTTCTATGTCGCAAACATGACTGAGAGACACACTCTTTCTATGGGTGAGTAGTTCAACTCATATCCCACTAGTGTTTAGTTGATATAGTAGATCACTCTTTCTTTGTTATTATCATCTAGTTGTGATATGAGAGCTCCCAACATTGCATATGTGGTAGACACATAGAGTATCATTTATTTGTTTGGAATAACTGACATGAGTACGGGAGGAGTGACTAAGTACTCTTTGAATTGCTAGAATTCTTGGTCACATATCCCATCCCATTTGAATGTGATGTCCTTGTGTAGGAGATGGGTGAATGGGTGACATTTTTCTGCTAGTTGTGTGATAAATCACCTAATGTATTGCAACTTCCTTATAAACTTCTCAGTTGTTTTAATGTCTTTGGTGGATACATTTCTAATATGGCCTTCACTTTTACAGGATCTACTTCAATTCCCCTTCTAAACACCATGTACCCTAGTATTTTTCTAGATGTTACTCTGAACACACACTTTTTTGGGTTGAGTCTCAAGCTATACTATTGTAGCCTATCAAATAAATTTGCAAGATTGGTTAAGTGATCTTCGCTTTTGATGGACTTCGCTAGAATATCATCCACATAGTATTCTATAATTGTATGTATCATATCATAGAATGTGTTCATCATTTTTCTTTGATATGTTAGTCATGCATTCTTTAGACCAAATACCATGACATTCCAACAGAAGGTTCCCTAGGCACAAGTAAATTTCATTTTATGTTGATCATCAAGGGATATTTTTATCTAATTATACCTAGAGAGATCATCCATTAAATATAGAATCTCATGCCTTGTTGCAAAATCCACTATAATGTTAATGAAAGGAAGTCGGGTGAGCAGAAACAACTTCCTACACTAATCTAAGCAGGGGCGAGTTACAATTTTTTTTTATTTTAACACCTTATGCTATTACAATATGAGATACACATAAAGAATAAAGGAAATAGAACAAAAATTATAAGAATACAACATACACCAAATATACGTGGGGAAAACCCTTTCAAGTAAAAAACCCCACCCTCCAAAAGCATAGTACTTCTATATTTCTTCAAATAGGAGTTACAATATAGCCCAAGTACAAAGCTTCTACACAAGTGCTTCATCACAAACACTTGTTCTAGAGTTAACCAAGTAAAACTTCATTACTTGCAAACAAACTATGCATTCTACAACTCAAGGCACTCAATAAATAGTGTTACAAGCTTCAAGAAGCATCTAGAAGGTGAGGGGCATCCAAATACACATGGCACAATATTCAACATGTTAGACATGCATTTGGACACATGTACAACATTCCCTTACACCTCTGACAAGTGTTAAACATGTAAATATTCCTCTTCCAAGCTTGGGTGCCTAGAATATGCTAAAAATAGCTTATGACATATGCTTTACAACTATCATAGAATATGTCATAAATCTGCCATAGAATCTGTCATAGGATCTGTAAGAGAATCTATCATAATTGACTAAAAATAGTCAATTCTCTTACATCTTGTCATAACCCATCTTGGGTGCCAACTTTCTCCATGCATTCAAAGATGCCTTATGATGTGTCACAAAATCTATCATATGTCATAGATTCCAAAATGGGACACCTATGTCCACATGGGATGATTATGTGTTATCCAGACACCTCTAATGGGGATGCCACCTAGTTGGTGGGTCCCAATTAATGACATGACACCATAGGAAATTAAATAGTACAAATAAATACATTAATTACATCAAATAAATCAATATTAGTACTCTAAGATTGAGACAACTTAATCCCAACATTCTCCCACTTGTCAAAGACCTACTAAGAGTCATACAAAATCACCTGCTTAGGGCCCCAAGGCCCATGGAATTGGAACACCATCTAAATTTCCTTGTGTTCACTGGTTTTGTCAATGCATCTGCAACATTCACCAAAGTGTTAACCTTCTCTAAGTTCATATTTCCATCCTCTACCATTTCATGAACAAAATTATACTGAACATCGATGTGACTGAACATCGATGTGCTTTGTTCTGGTATGAAAGGTAGGATTGTTTGCTAGGAAAATTGCACTTTGACTGTCACAACAAATAGTAATTGTCCTACATCTAAACCAATATCAGAACACTATATCTTAATCCAAATTTCTTCCTTACAGGCATGAGTGGCTTCCATATACTCTACCTCTATCATGGATAATGTGACTATAGCTTGTTGCTTACTCATCCAACTGATAGCACCACCAAACATCATAAAAATATAACTACTATTGGATCTTATGTTGTCAATGTCACTTTCCCAATTTGAATCCACATATGCTCACAAAATATTGAGGTCTAGCAGGATAACCATTAAAGCATAAGGCATATTTGGAAGTACCTCGTAAATATCTGAACACTCTCTTAACTACATCCCAACACACCCATCTAGGATTAGCCATAAAATAACTAATGAATCCCATTGCTTGGGCAATGCATTTTCTTATACACAACATCGCATTCATCAAACTACCAATTACACTCAAATATCATACATTGGTCATGTCCTCCATCTTAATAATATATTTTGGACAATCATTCACATAAACCTTCATCCCTTGTATCAAAGGAACAACTATCTGTTTGTAATATATACCATGTTGAATATTTCCAACACCAAGTTCACATACTTGCTCTATCTTAACCAAGTATTTTGATTAGCTCTATCTCTCATGATTTTCATTCCCAAAATGTACGTAGCTACACCTAGGTCTTTCATCTGAAATTGTGTTGACAATTGAAGCTTTAAATCTTAAATCATACTTTTATCATTCCCAATAAACAACATATCATCTATATATAGGACAATAATGAGAATGCGGCCATTATCGATTTTAAAATATGCACAATATAATTAGATTAAGATCTCTAAAATCCCAATGACAACACATACGTATCAAACTTATGGTACCACATTCTAAGAGATTTTTTCAAACCATAAAGAGACTTCTTCAGTTTGCAAACCAAATTTTCTTTACCTTTTTCAATGAAATGCTTTGGTTGTGACATATAAATATCTTCCTCCAAATCACCATGAAGGAATGTTGTCTTCACATCCATCTGTTCCACTTCTAATTTCTATTCTATTGCAAGTGACAATATAATTTGGATAGATGTTAGCTTTGCTACAAGAAATAATATCTCTCTATAATCAATTCCCTCCACTTGAGAAAACCCCTTAGCGACCAACCATGCCTTATACTTCTCAAAACTGCCATTAAGACCACACTTTTTCTTGAAAAACCATTTACAACCAACAGGAAAAGGTACCAAAGCCCAAGTCTTATTTTTCTTTAATGAAGCCATCTCCTCATCCATGGCTTGAATCCAAGAATCTAAATCATTCATACCCAATGCCTCTCTAACATTCCTAGGCTCATCAGTGTTAGTAATCAATGCAAAGATGCAACTGGAATCCAGTAAGAAATAACCAAACCTTTCTGGTTGCTGCCTAACTCATGTAAACCTCCTCAAAGACTAAGGTTGAGATTATCCTTCTTCAAAACATTCAGAGCTACTTGAGATCTCCTCATGATATTCTTGAGGTTCTACTTGAGTCCAACAAGAGTACTTGGTTCTTATTTCTTTGAATTAGGTGGATTTTGAACCACCTCCTTCTTTTGTTTCTCCTCTTTCTCTAGTTGCAGCTCAACAAAGGAAGGTTTCAT
This sequence comes from Sequoiadendron giganteum, assembly GCA_007115665.2. Classification (NCBI taxonomy): domain Eukaryota; kingdom Viridiplantae; phylum Streptophyta; class Pinopsida; order Cupressales; family Cupressaceae; genus Sequoiadendron; species Sequoiadendron giganteum. The sequence continues at coordinate 326,601,719 of CM021105.1, forward strand.
CTCTCTAAAGATCATAGTTCTACTATAGAGAACCTTCTTAGCTTCTATATTCTAAATCTTGCACCCTTTCACACCAACACCATAGATTATAAAGATACACTTATAAACCTCATTTTCCAACTTTGACCTCTTCTCAATTGGAACATGAGTGCAAGCTTAACAACCAAATACTTTGAGATGTCTCACTAAAGGATTTTTACCAAACCATTCCTCCATAGGTGTCTTTCCAACAAGAACTAATGTAGGAGATCTATTGATCAATTAACATGTAGTGGCTACCACTTCAGCCCAAAACTTATGTTCAAGGCTAACACCACTCAACATACTCCTAGCCCTCTCCATCAACATTTTGTTCGTCCTCTTTGCAACTCCATTTTTTTTGGAGTGTAGGGAATAATTTTATGTCTCTCAATCTCATGCTCCTTACAAAAAATTTCAAACTCTACAGAACAAAAACTCACCACCATTATTAGTTCTGAAACACTTAATCTTTCGGCTAGTCTGATTTTCTACCAAGGACTTAAACTCCTTAAACCGACTAAAGACTTCAACTTTACTTCTAAGGAAATGAACAAATTTCCTTTTACTATAATCATCTATAAAAGAAACAAAATATATAGATTTTGATAATGAAGAAACATTCACAAGATCAAAAAGATTTGAATGTACATAGTCCAAAACCCTGAAAGACTTATGAGAACTCGAATAAAAAGAAACATGGTGTTGTTTTCTATATACACAATATTTGCAAAAGTCAAATTTGAGATTAAAATAATCAAGGCCTTCAATAAGGATCTTATTTTTTAGGGTTCTAATACCCTTCTCACCAATGTGACCAATTCATTGGTGCCATAACATTGTCTTATCTACAAGAAGCTTCATTTCCATGGAATGAGCACCCTTAGGTACCCAAAATGCATGACCATCATATGTAGCTATAAAATGCTTCTTTTCACAATCTGATGGTGAGGATGAATAATCCAAAGATCTCTTCTTTGGTACATCAGAAGAACTATTGCACTATGCAATTCCTACATCAAGGTGAAAAAAAGTGCCAATATGAACACCCTTGGCCAACACCATAGCCCCTCTAGTCATCTTACATCCTCCACTAGAGAAAAAAATTGCACTCTCAAATAATTCAATTTACTTATAGAAAGTAGATTTTGTGGCAAACCTGGGATATGTAGGACACCATCAATCCCCTTCACTCTTCCATTGGGAAATCTGATTTTGACTCTTCCATGACCAAAAATCTTTAGGTGAGAGATCACCCAAGTACATTTCTCTACCATTGTACTCCTACTTCGAGAACCAAACTCTATGAGAAGTCATGTAATAGAATGCACCCAAGTCTATCAACCACGCATCATCTGATACATAGGTTCCCAAGGCTAGAATAAATGCTTCTCCATCATCTTGAGATGATTTATAAGATTTAGAATCAGAGAAATACTTTATTTTCTTCTTCTTCTCCTTCTTGCAATCTTTCTAAATGTGACCAACTTTGCCACAATTCCAACATTTTTCCTTGGAATTCTTACCAGGAGACTTAGATCTCCCCAAATACTTTGACTTAGATTTCTTGTCTTTCTTTTTGCTTCTCTCTTTTGGTCTTCCATGGACTGCAAGGGCCTCCTTGGCCATCTCGGAAGACTTCCTTGACATCTCTTCATATAATAATGAGGTAAAAATCTCATACATCTTAAAGTTGGAAGTAGTGCTTCTAATAGCCATTACTAGGTGATCTAAGGAGTTCAACAATGAACACAAAAGGAGCATGCAATGGTCTTGTTCATCAATCTTGTCTCCAACAGAACCTAGTTGTGCAACCAACATGTTAAATGCATTTAGATGATCTACTATGGGCCCTCCATCTTCCATTTTTAGAGAATACATATTCTTTCTAAGGAAAAGATTATTTACCAAGGATTTAGCCTGATAGACATCACCAAGCTTCTTCCACAGAGAAGCATATTTTTTCTCTTCATGGACATTCAGGAGGATAGAATCGGCCAAACAGAGTCTAATAAGACCCTTGGATTTCCTATCCATGAGATCCATGAGATCCTAATATTCTTTTTTCATGCCTGAAGGTTTGGTTCTAGAAATAGCAGCCCATAGATCATGGTCTACAAGCATTTCTTCCATTTTGAGCTTCCACAACTCAAAATTATTTCCATTAAATTTCTCCATCTCAATCCTCCTAGATGTGCCTACCATCTCTTTCCTGAAACAAGGTAATGAAACACACACTTCTACAAAACTCCCACTAAAACAAAGATTAGCACAAAAAACCCTTCTAACCCAACAAAGGAACCAAGGTTGGCCAATCTCTAATACCAACTAAAAGGAATCTAGGTGAGAAAAAAAAACTTCCTACACTAATCTAAGTAGGGGAGAGTTCCAAAAAAATTGTTTTAACACCTTATGTTGTTACAGTATGAGATACACATAGAGAATAAAGCAAATAGAACAAGTGTACACAAATACAACATACACTAGATATATGTGAGGAAAACCCTTTTGAGTAAAAAAATCCACCCTCCAAAAGCACAATACTTCTATATTACTTCAAATAGGAGTTACAACATATCCCTTATAAAAAACTTCTACACAAGTATTTTGTCACAAACACCTATTTTGGAGTTAACTTGTAGCATTTCATTACCTACAAACAAACTATGCATTCTACAACTCAAGGCACTCAATAAATAGAGTGTTACAAGCTTCAAGAAGCATCTAGAAGGTGAGGGGCGTGCAAATCCACATGGAATAATATTCAACACCTTATACATGCATTTGGACACATGTACACCATTCCCTTACACCCTTGAAAACTGTTAAACATGTAAATATTCTTCTTCCAAGCTTGGTCGCCTAGAATATGCTAAAAATAGCTTATGAAAGATTTCTTACAACTATCATGATATATTTCATAAATCTTCCATAGAATCTATCATAGGATCTATAAGAGAATTTGTCATAACTGACTAAAAATAGCCGATTCTCTTACAACCTATCATAACCCATCTTGGGCGCCAACTTTCTTCATGCATTTAAATATGCCTTATGGCGCGTCATAGAATCTATCATATGTCATAGATTCCAAAGTGGGATGCCTATGTCAACATGGGATGATTATACGTCATCCAGTCACCTCCAACAGGGATGCCACCCAACAGGTGGGTCCCAATTAATGACATGACACCGTAGGCAATTAAATAATATAAATAATTACATTGATTATATCAAATAAATCAATATTAGGACTCTAAGGTTGAGACACCTTAATACCAACAGTCAATACTTGGAAGCAAGAAGTCATCCTTTGGGAAAGTTGTATTCTGGTCTCAGAAGTTTGTGCAGATCCTTATGCCCTTGATGGGATTTCACAGTAGTACTAGATTTGATATCCATTCTAGATAATCGATGGGTCTGATAAAATCCACATCTAGTAATTTCTTTAGTTCTACCTTTATCAACAATGTTATTTGAGGATGCATTTTCCTTAGTTTATGCTTGATAGGTTTTAATCTAGGGACTATAGACAAATGATGTACAACTAATTCCAAATCTAGTCCAGGAATGTTAGCATAAGTCCATGCAAATTTTATCTTTTTGTTGTTGATGAATGTTGTGAATTTTTCTTTCTCTTTGGGATCAAGTGACATCGCATGGTATGTGATATTTTGGTTCTCTGTTATGCCAACATTGATGGATTTTTCTTCTTCTACTAAGAGCATTGACTTTTCTCGATATTCAAATATGGGGAGATTGAACCCTCCATCTTCAAGTGCCTCATTTTGATCTTTATATTATATTTTTTACTTTTGCAACTAGAAGATACAATATCCCCACTAAAGTACACATCCTACTCAAGTTCCATGATGAACCCTGCTTTATGATCTTTTGCTGATATGTCAATCCAAAGTCCCATAAACTTTGTGATTGCTTCATCATTTTGGAATTGATCTAGAATAGGTGTATGTTGTTTGTCCCAATCTATCAATTATGGGTAGCATAGTGGTAGGCAATCATCATTATCCACAAATCTTACAGAGGTTGTTAAAATAGTTACTATGGCTCTAGTATCATTCTCCCGTTAGGTGTCTAGGTCATCATCACTTGATGTGACAAAGGAAGAAGAGACCCATTCATGCTCGTTAGAGTCTATTTTAGAATAATAATAGTCATTGGGAATAGTTTTGATAGATTGGATAGAGGCCAAGATTATGCTAAATCTCTCAAATAAGTCATCGATGGGTAGATCGTTGTCTAGATGATGGTATAAATAAATTTTCTTAAAGCTAGTAGAAGAAGCTCATTTCTTAAAAGAGGTACATCCAATTTTTGGAGTAACCACATCTTTCGAATCATAACCTAGTCCCATATTTTTCTTTCTTTGTTCCACTATGATAGAATACCAACTTCCTTGTTTGCATATTCTAAGGCCTCCTGTTTCGCTGTATCCCATTTGTTTAGCTAATTGATATCCTTTGCTGCTAGGGTCAATTAGAAGGGTTTGTGGTTGTTCTAGATCCTTTTGGTCCTCTTTGTGGATCATTGATGACAAATTTTCTTTGAATATCTCTTCATCCTTCATATCTCCCCACTTGGTGAAAATTGTGGGTTTGGCTATCATTTGTATTGTTTGAACATATTTGATATCCTTTGGTCCTCCATAAAACATGGGTGTTTGTGGAAGCATTCCAATGCTAAATGCTTGGTTGAAGTGATAATTCTCATTACCCTTGTCAAGTACTTGAACCTTGGTTTCCATTTTTGGTTGCTCACTAGATGCTAGTTTGATTGAGGTTGATGGTAGTGTGAAAGGGTCAACATATGAGAATGCATGAAATAATATGTCATTATTGGGAATATGCTGGATTTTATTATACTTCTTCTCCAATTTTGCAAAAAAAGTGGAAGTGTTTAGGATAGGAATATAGTGTCACCTCCTTTCCTTCGTGAGGAAACTTTAGACATTGGTGGAAGGTTGAAGGAATTGCTTGTAATGCATTAATCCAAGGGCATCCTAGGAGGAGGTTATAAGGTAACTCAAGGTCAAGTACTTGACATGTGGTTTTTGTGATGGTTGGTCCTATCTGCACTGGTATCCTGACTGTTCCTTCTAAATTCCTTTGGAGGTCATCATAGGCCCTTATAATAATTCTCTTTGCTTTGTCTATCACATCGTCAGAATACCCTAGCTATTTAATGAATTTCAAGGTATAAATGTTTAGATCTACACTGTTATCTATCAACACTCGTTTGACCATGTTTTTATGGACAAAAAACTCTATGTAGAGAGCTTGGTTGTGGAAGGAATTCTATGGAAGGTCTTTCTCAAAAAATACTAAATGGTCATTGGTCATGATTTTTCCAAGCATGGCTTGGAACTGATCTGAATCAAGATAGTTAGGGGTTGATGCTTCCAATGCTTTTTCTAGTATCTCCCTATGTGTGGGTGATAATTTTAGCAATTTTAGGATTAATATTAAGGTGGGAGTATTCTTCAATTTTTTCACAATATTGTAGTCATTTGATGACCCATTTGTGGGTTTAGGTGGGGCTCCTTGTATCATGAGTTTCCCTTGACAGGTGGTTACATTACATTTGGTGTCTCTACCTCGTATAGTCACTACATCTACCCTAGTATCATCTGCTTGAGATAGGGTACCTAGAACCGTGTCACCATAAGTGTAGCTAGCATTGTGATAGTCTTGGTCCTTTTCTTTCTCATTCTTCCTAACATGGTTCAGAATTAGATTTATATATATTTGAAAGTCTTTGTTTCTAGGCCGATGTTCAACATCCACTTCTCCTTTTTATATCAAATCTTCTATGATGTTCTTGAGTCTCATGCATTTGTTTGTGATATGTCATTTGATTTTATGGAACTCGCATAAATCCTTCTCCTTGTACCATGGTGTTTTAAAGCTTGGCTCCTCATAGTTAGGGCGCGATCATTGACCTTGATGAGGTTTTGTTGTACTAGTTTGTGCATGACCATCTCAAGTGACTCTCCTAATACAATTAACTTCCTTCTTGGTTGATTGTATTTCCTTTATTCCCCTCCTTGATTTTTCTATTGGTTGATCATTTGATTGTTTTGGGGATAGGTGAATTGATTGTTTTGTGCATTAGTAGGAGCATAACTTGTTTGTGCAACTTGAAATTTGTTTTGAGGTACATTACAATTTTGTACATTACATAATTCTCTTGCATCCACTACCCAATCATTTGTAACATTTTTTTTTTGGCCCAAATTTTAGGCTTCTCATTTCAACTAGAAGAACCATCTCTTGGGTTGTTTAGCTTGGTCACTCCTCTTCCCATAAGGGCCCTTTCTATGTGTCGTCCCTTCTTAATGGCTTCTTCAAATTTTATGGGACATAGCATGGTAAGGTCATAGTTTAATTTTCCTTGGACATTAGAAATGAATATGTCTACCAGTTCCTTGTCGAGAATAGGCCACTTGCACCTACTAGCCTCATGTCTCCATCTCTGTAGGTAGGAGGTAAAGGATTGTCCTTGACTCTCTTTAATCTTGTATAAATTTATGATGGTGATGTCTTGTTCTATATTGAATGAGAAGTGGGTTACAAACTTGGTAGTCGGTTCATTAAAGCTTTTAATTCCTAGTGGTAGATGGGTGAACCATTCCATGGCATGACCAGTAAGACTATGTGGAAATAGTCTCATGAGGTAAGAGTCATTGTTTTGGACTTCCATGCATGCTATCGAGAAATATCTCACTTGTTCTACTGGATCTCCCTTTCCTTTGTATTTGTCAAACTTTGGTATTTTGAAGTTTTTTGTAAAGGGAAGCATGGTAATGGAATGATCAAAAGGAAATGGACATATATCTTAAAAGGTACAAGTCTTCTTTGGTTTCCCTATTTGCATATCTGATATCTTTTGATTTATTGCTTGTAGTTTCATTTCCATCTTTTTTTTTGGTACATTTGTTTGGGGATCCTATGCATAGTAACCTTGTTTTCCCACCATGTTTTGGTCATAGAATGGATATTTTGGAGGTACAGGACCTTGGTAACCATGCTAGGTGGAAGGAGAGTTAAACCTTTATTATGTAAAAGGGGGGTTATGTCCTTGTTGAATGTAAGGAGGGTTAGCTCCTTGTTGAATGTAAGGATGGTTATCTCCCTGTTGAATGTAAGGAGGGTTATCTCCCTATTGAATGTAAGGAGGGTTAGCTCCTTGTTGAATGTAAGGATGGTTAGCTCCTTGGTAGATGTAAGGAGGGTTATCTCCCTGTTGAATGTAAGGAGGGTTATCTCCTTGTTGTTATTAAGGAGAGTTAGCTCCTTGTTGTTATTAAGGAGGGGTACCTTGGAACTACATTAGAAGTACACCTTGTTATTGGGGTGAGTTGTACTAAAGGTTACCCTAGTGGTGCATTGTCAAGTTACTTTGTTGATGAGATGAATTGGGAAGGGTTACCTTGTGGCACACCTTGTTGTTGGGGTGCACTATTTTGAAGGCTAGCCTAATAGTGTGTTGGTGGGATACCTTGTTGATGGGACAAGTTGGGAAGGGTACCTTGTGGTACACATTGTTGTCGGAGCGAACTGTTTGAAAGGTTACCTTGATAGTGCATTGGCGGGGCACCTTATTGATGGGACAAATTGGGAAGGGTACCATGTGGTAAACCTTGTTGTTGGTATTGTTTCTTGGGTAGGGGACCATGTGGCCCACCTTGTTTTTGGTATTTTTGATTGGGCAGGGGACCATGTGGCCCACCTTGTTGATTGGAAAGGATACCTTGTGGCACACCTTGTTGTTGGAGTGAACTATTTGGAAGGTTAACCTAATAGTGCATTGGTGGGACACCTTGTTGATGGTATGAATTGGTAAGGGTACCATGTGGTACACCTTATTTTTGGGGAGAAATATATTGAAGGTTTCCCTGATGGTGTATTGGTAGGATACCTTGTTGATGAGACAAATTAGCAAGGGTGCCCTATGGCACACCTTGTTGTTGGGGAAAACTATTTTGAAGGCTACCTTGATAGTGTGTTGGAAAGATACCTTGTTTATGGGATAGAATGGGAAGGGTACCTTGTATCACACCTTGTTGTTGGTACAATTGATTAGGAAGGGTACCATGTGTAACATATGAATTTCTGCAACACAGAATTGTTAGTTGAACATTATAAAATCCTGCATATTAGATCATATAACAATGAAATACAATAGAGAATAAACGAGAAAAGAAATAAACTAGATTGATCTCACCCATGTCTTCTCTCCTCCATGCTTCACTTCCATTGTACCTTCTTAAGATTGTTGTGATAATAATGCCCTCAGATTTGTGAGCAAATTATGTGTGCCTAGCCCTAACAATGCCTTTGAAGGATTTATGAAAATAAACTAATGTGCAAACTAGAAACTCAATTCTAATATGCAAATAGTAAATGAATAGCCTATGATATGAAGAATGCCTATAATAAAATTAGTTTAAGCAAATGATCATGGATCCAAAAATGAGATCAAGATTGTCATTTTATAGAAAATGCAATCTTGAATGGATGGACAAGATGAGAGACTTGAGGAATGCCCTAGAATCAAAGGTCAAGATTCAATAATGAAACTCTCAATTAGGGTTAGGGCAAAATACCCATATGTGTGAATAAGATTTAATTAAATAAATTAAATCAAGACTGAATGTGACAGTTGAGATGAAATTAGTAAAAATCAGAAGACAAGAGGATGGGATTTTAAAAAATCAGTAATTTTAGAAATTACTTGATTTGTAGAAGAATAATTCTATTTTGAATTAAATTAATTCAAAATATGGATTTTGTGAGATAATAAGTAATTGATTTTTGAAATTAATTAATAAATGAAGAATCAGTTAAGTATGTGAGATATTTTTAAATGATTTGTTTTATTTAAAAATATAAAAGTGTCACATGCCTTAATTAAATAATTAAAAATAGTTATTTAATTTAGAAGAAGTATTTAATTAATTAAATAAATTAATGAATTTATTTAATTAAGAGAGGATTTAGGAATTAGTGACATATTAAATATATATATTAAAATATATTAATTTAATAATCAGGAGGACATTAATGATAAGGATTAATTAAATAAATAATATTTTATTTAATTGCAAGAAGACTTTGATAATTAGCGACATATTAAAATAAATAAATAAGATTTATTTATTTAATAATCATGAAGAATGAAAGATTATGAATTAATTAAATAATTATAAATTATTTAATTAACAGTTGAATGTGGGTTAAAAACATAATTAAAATGTTATAATCATGTCATGATGAAAGGTGGTAAAATAGTGCTTGTAGGTCTTGGTCATTTTTATGTGTCTACATTTTCCCCTCTTTGTCATAATGCAGCTTGTCGCATTGTGGCAAAGAAAAACAAGTCCAAAATATGCCCCAGTGAAGGTATGGAGTGCCTATGCCCCCTCAAATTTTTTTTTGAATTTTGATCTGGGGTCAGAAAAATTTGGAAAATATCCCGATTAGTCAAATTAATGACCAGATAAGTAATGGCGTGAACAAATTCGAAAATGGAGGATGGTAAGCTAGCCAAAATGTCGGTCAAAAGTGGTCAAACGATCCTCCAGTAGGACCTACTAGGTCAAAACCCTAATTTTTAGCCTATAAATAGGTTGAAAAGGTCAATCCATATGTCATTTTCTCATTTATCATATAGAATATTTCAGAAACCAGAGCTCTGAGAGATGATGGTGATCCCCATGACTACACACTGTGGATATCACGTGCGCACATTCCGATGACCTGAGGGCGTAGAGGCACCGGTAAGTACCCTATCCAACTTGTCAAATTTTAAATTTATTGCATTTATTAGGGTTTAATGGGGGGAAAACAATTGTGGTACGATGCAAATGCTATCGCAAAAGCTGCAAATGCCTTCACACTCACCGCATTTGATTGTGTCGCGACGCAAGTGCGATGGGTAGGTTAGATTTTGTGTGATTCCGCATTTGCAAGGCTAAATGACGCAATCGCCATATTGTGATGCAATTGATATTTTTGTGACGCATTTTCCATTTCAAAACACAAGTGATAAGTCAAATGACACATATGTTGTTGAATCACGCATTCAATAGATTAAATGATGCATTCGTTGTTGAATCACGCATTTGCTAGTCTAAACGACGCATTTGTTATATTGCAACGTATTTGCCTTGTGTAGAGCCGCAATTGGAAAATTGTGATACATTTGCGGTCAAGGTGACGCAATTGAAGTTTACCAGAGTTGACTTTTGTTGACCTTGTGCTAAGATTAACCTTTATGTACTCTTGACTTTCCAGTAGTAGTAAAATTTTTGTAATGCTTCTTAATATGTTCTAATCCTTGGCCTTTCCTTGTGCAGAGTCGGCTTGTGCCCATTTATACCCGGGAGTTCCGACCAGCGACCTATGCTTTTAGAGATCGTCTTAGTGATAGACAGAGACAATGATTGATGGCCCTAGGTCTATACCATGTTACTTACATGCCAATTATTCGGGCAAATAGAGGTTTTCTGACAACCCTTTGTGAGAGGTGGCATTCTAAGACCTGCTCATTCCACCTACCTATTGGAGAGGCGACAGTGACTTTACAGGACGTGTACCATATTCTCCAGATTTAAATTAGCGGAGAGAGGGTGGTCTATGATCCACACCGAGGGTGACAGGTCTTGACAGAGAGGTATGAGGGTATCGATGGTGCCCAGTTTGTCCTAGATGGTTATGAGATTGGCTGGGATGTTGTAGCCGACCAATTTCCTAGGTTTGATGCCATGCTCATGACCCTAATCACCGAATTACTGATCCCAGATCATCATGGTCATGAATTTCCCATTGGATGGGGGGATGTTCTTGTTCGCATGCAACTACAGGGGACTATTTTTGCTTGGGGGCCATGCTTGTTGGCCATGCTGTACCACCAGTTACATGAGGTTGTCTATCATCAGGGGCACAGTATCAGTTGTGGTACTACCCTCTTGATGATCTGGGTATGGGAGTGCATTCCCATTTTTTGACCACCAGTGTAGATTCAACAACTAGGTGATGGGATGCCCTATGTTTACTTATACGGAGGATCAATTAGCCAAACTCGCGTGGGAGACACCGGGTACCAGCGTCATCGGATTGATACGATGATCAGCTTCGTTTGGAGACCCTACAGAGAGTGTGCTCAGTGGTCAGATGAGGACATCCACTTGTCCTTTTGCAGACAGTTTCAGTATCTTATTGGCCGCATAGTACAAACTCAGTGAATCATTGAGATGTACTTGCACCAACGGGTACTATGACAGTTTGGGGAGCAGTAGATTGTGCCAGTAGGCACTACAGAGTATGCTCGGTCATCCAGGGAGACCATGTGGGGGCCATCCATATTAGTCACAGTGGCAGAGTAGCAGGTTGATAGCCTGGTGGTAGTTTAGTGGGCATGGAGAGGGGGTCCAGCAGATCCAGGGACATCTACCGAGTTTGACACCTGGTGCCAAGTTCATAGGCCCATCCCTTTGACAGATCCGGATGGTCCACCACTGATAGATTGCAGATCAGTCATTCCACGGATTCCGAGGAGAGGGCAGGGTGGCAAAGACGGAGGGAGAGATGATAGACGTGCCAGGGGTAGAGATGGAGGTAGGGCCAGAGGCTGAGATGGGGGAGATGAAGGCGATGGAGGAGGTGGAGGAGACGACGGAGGTGGAGGAGATGGAAGAGGTGGGGGATATGGCAGGGGTGCCAGGAGGAGGAGAGATGACCAAGGGCGGAGGCAGCCCAGGAGAGTGAGGCAGAGAGTGGGTGGTGTACCATTATCACCCATTCAGGAGGAGGTGGAGGAGAGAGAGCCAGAGGCGAGGGCCGAGGAGGCTAGAGGAGATGGGGGGGAGGTGGAGGTGGTGGTGGAGGAGAGACTGGAGGTAAAGGTGGTGGTGGAGGAGCGAGTAGGATCCACTTGTTGGGGGCCACCCTCTTGACATATATGTGGAGGAGGTCCAGGCCGAGGGGGAGAGAGATGAGGAGGAGGATGAGGTAGATCAGCGATTGCGGGAGCGCAGGATCTCCGGAGATGATGAGGGTGATAGATCACCCATTTTGCCCATGAATGCTACTATTGATCAGCGGATTGCAGATCTATAAAGCAGACTAGATGTGGCCTTGTCTTAGAACAAGGCCTTGGCAGCGGAGCTAGAGGTCACTTGGGTGGAGAGAAATCGGGCCATTCTCTGACAGTAGAAGTCAAATCAATGGGTCACCGAGTTTGCAGAGTTGTGCTCTGGACTGAAAGGGGATATGTCTTGGGAGTTAGCCCAGATGGACGAGAGCAGGGGCTGATATAGGGTGTTATATGAGCAGGATGTTCCACCAGATAGACGGGACCCAGGGTTGTCCTGATCCTATAGCAAGACAGGTAGTGGCAGTCAGACACACAGCAGTAGTCACACCAGTGTTGGGGGGTCTACTGCATTAGGGCAGTCTTCAGGTCATAGGTCACACGGCTCTCACAGGCACTCGTTAGGTCACAGTCACTGGTCAGATCATGGTCATAGATTAGTGTCTTCAAGGCAGCAGACAGATCAGAGCCAACCTTCGGTTACTGATCCCACAGGTTCCCAGAGTGAGACACAGGAGAGGACACCTATTCAGGTCACTTTTCAGTTGATGGGTCATCCATGATCACCTCACAGTTCACCTCCATGGGACAAAGGAGGTCCATCTTAGGACTTGCTTTTAGACACATGTATATTTTGATATTCGAGCCTAAGAGCTCTATTTTTGGGATATCATATGACTCTATCCTATGACATGACATTTTGAGATTATATATATGCGATGCAGTTTTGATGTGGCCTATATGATGTTATGTGTTATGGTATTATGCTTATGTTTATGAATGCAATTATGGATGTGATTATGTATGCATTAATGTGATGATGATGTGATTCCTATATGTTAATTCAAATGTTTATTTATGATTCCTATATGTTTGATGCAAATGATGGTTTTATGAATGGATGCAAATGATAGCGTTTATGCAATGTGAATTCTGGTATTTGATTTATGTAGATGTGAATGTGAAATGCTCATGCCATTATGTATGCAACTTTTTTTTTGTATGTCACAGCATATCATCAGAGAATGAGAGAAGAGAAGGCGAAGAGCGATGTTAGTTTGAAGAAAGATATGCATGTTAGTGCAGAAATTAAAAATCCTTCAAAAGCTTTGCTATAGTGCTATTCTAATTGTTGCTCTTTAATCATCATTGGGCAAAAATATCATGATGGTCAACAAACACTATGATATGACATAGATCAATAGTGTGCAAGGTCGAACCATCACATAGATCAACAGTCACAGACAAAGGATGATCATGACTCATTCAAGGAACACAATTGCCCCTAGTCACTTTATCATGACCAACTGCCAGAAAAACCACAATAATCATGAGATGTTGTTGCTTCTCTAAATCCTGATGATATGACATCCTTGAGAAACTAGCCACATGATAGTAGAAACAAACATTAAAATCATCGTACTAAGTCGTTGGTTCTCCAAATCCTGAAGTCAGGACATCCTGGAAACACTAATAGTGGAGTGATAAGCAGAGAAGGATAATCATCATGATATGTCATGGTTCCTAGGACATAAGGAACTAATATCATGATAATCATCAAAAGACAAAAAAAAGTTTGCCAAGTGTTTTTAATGTCAGATGTTTGTCAAATGTCGGGTGATATCAAATTTAGGAAGGACACATCCTGAATGATGTTGATATCTAGGAGATTGATTCTCGGAGTTAAGAGAATCCATCAAAATTGCAAGATGATGATGATGATGCTTAGGAAGGACACATCCAACAGCATAAAGAAGTGACGAGAGTTTCTTTTCAGAAGGACATATCTGAAGAAGAACCCAAAGTTTTGCCATGATAAATTGCCTTGATATGATTTTGACTACATGCCATTGCTGACATGCTGAATTGATTGAAAGTGTTTGTCAAAATAGATTTCTGATAGACTGATAGCTCACGATTGATATAAGATTCACTTGATTTGAAGATAGTTTGACATGTGTGAATGTGCATTGCCATGAACCCTAATGGACTGACCTAGTGTGGCCTCGGGGGTCCATCAATTGATGGCCTTGCCTACATCGTGCACTCAGAGACCTCATAGTTTGACACAACCAATGACATTGTCCAAAGGACAAAAGTTTGAATCATGATTTATTTTTGCAACAAACCTAGAAGGACTGACCTAATGTCTCAGGGATTCAAAGATGAATCTTGCCTACGTAGCAAAAAGCGCAGAGACAATGTAGTTCAGACTAGGACAAAGATTGAATGACGTGATCGATTGAATTGATTAGATTAACTTTGATTTTGGATTTTGACATTGATTTGGATGTTTTTGTATTTTCTCAGGACGCTTTCTAATTTTTAGGTCTTTTTTCAAGACTTTTTTCAGATTTTTATGATTTTTTCTGGACTTTTTCAGATTTTTATGATTTTTTTAGGACTTTGTAAGAATGCAGGATCATGTGCGGTACCCATTTCAGTTACATGATAAAGTTCTTGCCCCCAGACGGGTCAGGGAATATCCAAGTTCGATGATATGGAGATAGGTAGACGCAAGGCAAAGGCAAGAATATGCAAGGAATGATGTCAACCAAATGTTGACCATGGTCGGAATTGATAGGACTTAGGACAAATTTCATGAATGTGTCAGGCCTTTGTGATTATGACAAATGGATAAAGGTCAATTTGAGTGATAGTAGATGGTGAAGCAACGATCGACTACGCATGGTGCCTATTTTCCAGGTTTTCACTATCGGATGAATTCATTCTTTTTACTATTTTTGCCATTTTTTGACTTTTTTGGTGTCACCATGACGCCTGTTTGCCAGGTTTTCATCAAGGGATGATTTTTTTGTATTTTTCAATTTTTTGTATTTTGTAGTTTTCAGCAAAGCTCTCTGGTGTCACCATGACGCTTGTTTGCCAGGTTTTCATCAAGGGATGATTTTTTTGTATTTTTCAATTTTTTGTATTTTGTAGGTTTCAGCAAAGCTCTCTGATGCTATGTGTAGAACTTTCTCAGGTGTAAACTGTTGATGGGTTCTGTCAGCTGTTCTCCATTAGGTGTGACCAACTGATAAGCTCCAAACCCAAATTTAGCAGTAATGATATAAGGACCAAGCCAATTAGCCTCAAACTTATCAGGCTTTTCATGGTCCGCCTGATTTTTGGGATTCTACATGAGAACCAAGTCACCGATTTCAAACTTTCTCACCATGACTCTTTTGTTATAACTTCGGCAGAGATGATTTTGATATGGCTGTAGATGATTGAAGGCATTTTTTCATATTTCTTGTAGCATTTCTAGCTCATGGAGACGGGTATGTCTGTACTCTTCATCATCAATCATTCCTTTCAAAGAGACTCAGAGAGAAGGAATTTTGACCTCGATGGGTAATATGGCCTCAGATCCATAGACCAGGGAAAATTGAGTGGCTTCAGTGGGGGTACGAATGCTAGTACGATAGGCCCATAAAGCAGGGTTAAGTTGCAGGTTCCAATCTCAGCCAGTGTCGTTGACGGTCTTCTTCAGAATGCGAAGAATTGTTTTGTTGGACGCCTTAGCTTGGTTGTTACCTTGTGGGGAGTATGGAGTGGAAAAATGGTGTTGGATTTGGAATCGCTCATAGAGTTCATGAACGTCCTAATTTTTGAATGGACTGCTGTTATCTGTGATGATGGATTGTGGGACACCATACCGGCAAATGATGTAATTCAGGATAAACTTGGATATTTGTTTACCGGTGATGTAAGTGAGAGGGACGACCTCTATCCACTTAGTAAAATACTCAGTGGCGGTGATTATGAATTTATGGCCATTGGATGAGGAAGGATGGATCTTACCCATGAGGTCGAGTCCCCATTGTGCAAAAAGCCATGGAGAAGTGATAGGTCTTAATTCCTGTGCAGGTGCATGAATCAGGTCACTATGTACCTGGCATTTCCAACATGTTCTGACAAACTAAAGAGCATCCTTTTCCAGTGTCGGCCAGTTGTATCCCAGTCTGGCGACTTTCCTAGCTAAGGTTGGACCACTCGAATGAGATCCGCATATACCCTCATGTACTTCTTGTAAAGTCATTTTGGCTTCATCAGTGTCGAGACAATGAAGAAGGGTGTTGTCAAAGCCATGGCGGTATAAGGTGTCACTAACGATGGTATGTCTAGCCACTTTTCGGATAAAGGATTTTCTTTGGTTGTTAGACAGGTTGGGTGGGAGGGTTTGGGATTTAAGATATTCGTATATGTCTTGATACCAAGGCAAACTAGGACCAATAATCTCGCACACCATTTTGGACTCTGGAATATTGTATGTAGGCATCAGTAGCTATTCCACTAAGAATTCAAATTGTGACACATTCTTAGGGATGTCTAAGAGAGATCCAATGGTAGCCATTGCATCGGCTGCTTTATTCTGTGTCCTCGAGATTTGTTCAAATGCAATCATTTTGAAATGCATCAAGAAACTATCCACCATTCTTTTTTAGGGAAGCAACTTCTCATCCTTTGTGTCATAGTCATCATTCACTTTATTGATGACTAATTGAGAATCTCCAAATACGAGCAATGTCTAAATTTTCCATTTGATTGCTATCTTGAGACCTATGACCAATGCCTCATATTCTATAATATTATTTGTACAAGGGAAGGAAATCCAAAATGATTTAGGAATTGAATCCCCTTGTGGTGTGATAAATAATATGCCAGCTCCTGAGTCGTGACCAATGTGGGACCCATCAAAGTATAGTTTCCATGGTAGAGTTGGTTCTGCGTGAAAATTAGACTCATCCGAAAAATCAATTATTAGTGGATGAGTGGCTTGGATTGGTGCATCAACCAGTTGATCTGCTATTACTTGACCTTTAATAGCCTTGCACTCCACATATTGTATGTCATACTCACTTAATATCATGACCCATTTTTCCAAACGGCCTGTCAATGCTGCTCGACTTAGAAGATATTTTAATGGGTCAATCTTTGCCACTAAATGTGTTTGATGGCTCAACATATAGTGTCTAAGTTTTTGTGCCATGAAAACAACTGCAAGGAATGCCCTTTCAATGGTTGTGTAATTTAGCTCATATCCAATTAGTGTGCGACTGATATAATATATAGCTCTTTCTTTTTCTTCCTAGTCATTTTGCGCCAATAATGCCCCCAATGCATTTGTCGTTGTGTAGACATCCAGGATTAATGGTTTGCCCTCAATAGGTGGCATCAACACTGGTGGTGTTAACAGATATTCTTTTATTTGGTCAAAGGCTATGTTGCACTTATCTGTCCATACAAAAGGAATGCTTTTCCGTAGTAGATATTGGAATGGTTGACACTTATCCGCCAACTATGCAATGAAATGGTGAATAGACTGCAATCTACCCTGAAGTGTGCGCAACTCACTGATTCCCTTTGGTGGAGGCATATCCAGAATTGCTTTTACTTTTGTGGGATCAACCTCAATGCCTCGTCTCAAAACTATGTATCCCAACAACTTACCTGATGTCACTCCAAAGACACATTTCTTTAGGTTCAATCTAACCTTGTAATCCTCAAGCCGTTTGAAAATTTTGTCTAAGACTTTGAGATGTTCCTTCCTGGTCAAAGATTTTGCTAATAGGTCATCCACATAATCTTCCATTAGAATGTGCATCATGTCATGGAAGATTGTTGTCATATCCCTTTGATATGTAGCATCTGCATTCTTTAGGCCAAAAGGCATGACATTCCAATAGTATGTTCCCCAAGGACAAGTGAATGCCGGAGAAACCATCCATGAGAAACCAATGTAACATATGAATTTCTGCAACATAGAATTGTTAGTTGAACATTATAAAATCCTGCTTATTAGATCATATAACAATGAAATACAATAGAGAATAAATGAGAAAAGAAATAAACTAGATTGATCTCACCCATGTCTTCTCTCCTCCATGCTTCACTTCCATTGTACCTTCTTAAGATTGTTGTGATAATAATTCCCTCAGATTTGTGAGCAAATTATGTGTGCCTAGCCCTAGCAATGCCTTTGAAGGATTTATGAAAATAAACTAATGTGCAAACTAGAAACTCAATTCTAATATGCAAATAGTAAATAAATAGCCTATGATACGAAGAATGCCTATAATAAAAGTAGTTTAAGCAAATGATCATGGATCCGAAAATGAGATCAAGATTGTCAATTTATAGAAAATACAATCTTGAATGGATGGACAAGATGAGAGACTTGAGGAATTCCCTAGAATCAAAGGTCAAGATTCAATAAGGCAACTCTTAATTAGGGTTAGGGCAAAATACCCATATGTATGAATAAGATTTAATTAAATAAATTAAATCAAGACTGAATGTGACAGTTGAGATGAAATTAGTAAAAATCAGAAGACAAGAGGATGGGATTTTAGAAAATTAGTAATTTTAGAAATTACTTGATTTGTAGAAGAATAATTCTATTTTGAATTAAATTAATTCAAAATATGGATTTTGTGAGATAATAAGTAATTGATTTTTGAAATTAATTACTAAATTAAGAATCAGTTAAGTATGTGAGATATTTTTAAATGATTTTTTTAATTTAAAAATATAAAAGTGTCACATGCCTTAATTAAATAATTAAAAATAATTATTTAATTTAGAAGAAGTATTTAATTAATTAAATAAATTAATGAATTTATTTAATTAAGAGAGGATTTAGGAATTAGTGACATATTAAATAGATATATTAAAATATATTAATTTAATAATCAGGAGGACATTAATAATAAGGATTAATTAAATAAATAAGATTTATTTATTTAATAATAATGAAGAATGAAAGATTATGAATTATTTAATTAATAGTTGAATGTGGGTTAGAAACAAAATTAAAATGGTATAATCATGTCATGACGAAAGGTGGTAAAATAGTGCTTGCAGGTCTTGGTCATTTTTATGTGTCTACACCATGTGACCTACCTTGTTGATGGTATTTTTGTGGAAATTTTCCTTGCTGATTTGGTACATTTTGGGAAGGGTTAATATATGAAGTATTTTGAGGCATGTATTTTCTTGTTGGTGGATTGTTGCCTTATGGTACATATTGGGATGGACCTCCTTGGTAATTTTGGGCCACTACCACTTTTTCAATTTGAGTTGGCTTTCTATACAAAGGTTTTTCCACTAGTTGATTATTGCCTTTTGAGAAGACCAATGGCATGTTTGGAATCTCCAACGGCTTAGGTATTTCTCTCATGACTGACTTATCCAATAAGGGAATGTGATGAGGATATTTAAGAGCTTACATGTTAAAGTCTATTGGAAATTTAGTACCACTTTGTGCTAACTTGAAGAAACAAGTGTTTGGATCCTTTCATAGGAGTTTTTCCATCAATTTTAGCACTTCGGGATTTTTATAATGTTGAAAAAATTCATCATTTATTTCCTCTTCACTATCTACCTCCTCTACGACCATATCCCTTGGGTTCTTGTTCACTCTCTCCATTGCTTCTTGTTGTCTACAGATCACTTCTTCCTCACTAGGTGATTGGATTTTTGTTGCGTTGAATGTGGGTCTCTTCTAAGTTGTTTCAAGGTCACACTTGGCCTATAGCCCCATGGGCCACTTTCATCGTTTGTGATGTTTTTTGGTGGTACACAACATTGCTTTTGTTTGCTTCCATGTTCTTTCTATATTGTGATCTCATAATTGTGATAAACATATTTCATGCCTTTGTGAACGTTTTGTGACTCCTAACTATGGAAAATAATTCTTTTGTTTTTGGATTTTCTATTTTAAGGAAAATGAAATTGTGTTTTTTTTTGGTATTTTCTATTGAGTATGCAAGTCTGGTTCACCCATTAAAAAGTGTGTATAAAAATTTCTTAGCAAGAGGTCTCAGTTATGATAAGACTTCAAGATGTGCCCCTTGATTGACCTTGGACTACGATGCCTCTTTGAAAGGCGAAATATGGATTTTTATTTAATAGTTTTGGTATTGCCAAAGATCATGAAGGATGGATACCTATTTCCATGTAAGAGGTGGTAATACAAGCCTTCTAGCCATGAGATATGCTTTCTCTTCCTCTTTATCTAGGATGTTGGTTGCATTTCTCCACTGGTTTGGCATTTTTTTTGTCTCAAATATGAAGCTCCTCAAACTATTGATTATGTTTATTTTTGCTCCCTCAATTAGCTCAAATTTTGATTGTATAATAGCTGGTGTAAGGTTTGGTTGTTGAACTAGAGCAATTGGATGCCAAATGGTCATAAGGTGAAAGTGTTGGTGTTTTGATATGGTTGTTGTGATTCTCAAAACCATAAGGTTTCAGCAATGTTTTGGGATGAAACTATTCTTGGAACTCCAAATGTTGAAAGGGTTGGATCGATATTCCACTTCTTCTTCTAGAGGATATGTTGCAGAAAATCTTACTTGAACTAGCCTTGAGGTTCAAGAAATTATTGATATCTTAGAATTGTGGGTGAGGTAATAATCCAATTTGGTTTGTTTTGATTTTGATTTAAAAAATTAGGATGGAGTGTTTGAAAATGGATGAAGGACTATATGACGTATCTTGGGATTCCAATTTTTTTGTTTCAAAAAGGATCTTGTAACCAATTTTAGATCATTTTTCTGATTTTAGCAAAACATAGAGCAACAATGATAGTTCTGGAGAAAAAGTTGTTGAGAAAGTCAACTGCGGTTAGATTATAGTCAAGTGCGCTAAGTTTTGAAAAGAAAATATGATCAGATTTTTCAAGTGTGGCCTCTATATGTATTTTTCTCAAATTGGTGAATTACATAGTCAAAAGTGAGTGGTTTGGAAAATACGGCCAGTTTTTTATCATCTATAGCCAAATTATTTTGTCAATTGTGGCACAAAAATATCAAGTGCAGCTAGTTTTATAGCAAGTGGACTAAGTTTGGAAAAAGTGGTAGATTTTTATCAGTAGTTGTTATGAGAGAGAAAAATTGAGCTATTTTTGGCAAGTACAACCATTTTTTGGTCAATTGCGGTAGAACAAAAGTGGCATGTATTCAATTTTGTTTTCCAATTTTTATATTTGGCAGTAGGTTGGATAACTTTGTTTGATCTATTTTAATATTTGGCAAGTGATATCATGCAACACAACAATCAAAACTTATGTGACCTAAATGTATATACTTTAAGCATGGCTCCCTCCATGAAAGGTCAAAGTTCACAGAAGTAGAAATGCTAAAGTTATAGTTTCCAATGTTTAGTTTTCCCTTAATGTGACTTGAAATGATTGCCTAAACATCCAAAAACCTCCAAAGATATTGTTTTAACATATCCTTTTAGGAGTGCAAATAGATGGCTCTTTTCAAAGGATTTGCACCAACTCAAAAGGGTTTACCATTATAGAACCATGTTAAGTGCTTGTTTTGATGTGTTCATTTTGAATTGAAGCACAAAGTTTGATGTTTCAAAGTAATCGAATAGATTTGAAAATTTTTTGTGTAGAAAAAGTACACCCTAGGGATATAAACTTCCTCCTAGAAGGGCTTACCTCATGCTCTAAAGGGATGATTTTACATGTAATGAATGGAGAATTTTTTAAGCTCAACCATAAGTCAGACTTGGTAAGTAACTTCTCAGAATCAAAGTTATGATGTACCACTTCAGAGAATGCTTTAAATAAAAGGGGTGTCTTCTACAAACATTGGTTCTTAGTCATGTTTTGGGATAGTTGGTGTCTATACATGTGATTTTTCACTCAATTAAGAGGCTTCCCATCCCTTGTGTGGTTTTACGTATCACACATATATTGAGGGAGACATTCGTTGGTATAGAGCATTCACACCAGGTGGGTGATGAACTTTCCTCATACCCACAATAATTTATATTGTGGACCAAAACAAAGTACCACTTGGTTCTAATTTGAGTTCTCTAGTGCATGATGTGTCTCAAAAGGTAGGCCATCTAAAGGTAGTGCTCTAAAATGAAAATAATGTGGAAAACTCAAAATGCTTTTTGTCACCCAAGATCACCAAAAAGGCACGAGGGGAGAGGATAGACACGTGGTTTTCCAAACATGAAATACATGGTACACACTCCATTGCAATGCTACTTTTAATCCCCTCGAGTGATGTTATCCAAAAAAATTAAATAAGGTGTTTACAAGATAACAGTTTTTATCTTTTTACGTGCACCAAAATGAAATATTTTGGATTTTAGACAAAGATATCGCAATGTGCAAGACAAGAATTTGATTTGTTCATTTTTAAGCACCAACCAAAGTGTTTTTTCTAAAACCTTGTCTTAATGGTCAAAAAAATGAAATCGAGCATTCATCAACAAAAAAAAATGAAATCATTTGGTTAACAAAATTCAAACATTTTTTAAAGCACCAAAAAGGAATTGTTTGTTTTACAAATCTTTTGAAGGAAAAACCTTTTTTAGAGCACAAAAATGAAAGTGTTCATTTGTGGGGTTCTTTTTATGCACCAATTAAAAGAATTTTCTAATCTAGAAAGCTTTGAGAAATTGATTTTTAGATCACCAATTGAAAGTTTGCTAACTTATGAAAGCTTTACAAAATTAATTTTAGAGCACCAATTGAAAGAATTATTTTGTGGGGTTCTTTTCATGCACCAATTGAAAGTATTTTCTAATATAGAAAGATTTGAGAAATTGATTTTTAGAGGACCAATTGAAATATTCATTTGTGGGGTTCTTTTTATGCACCAGATTAAGGTTCTCTAATGTGAAAGATTTGAAAACTTTAAACTCTTCAACCATTCACCTTCTCTACAATAAATGTGTTAATGGTTCTTGGATATACACATGTCATACCTATATAAAAAAAATAGCAGCTATCAAACATTCAAATCAATTACTCATTAGTGTTAGAAATCAAAAATTAACATTCAACTTTCGAATAAAACTTGATAGAGAAAAAGTGAACTAAAAAATCAAAAGCGGCCTCTATCAGAAAGAAAAAGTGCATAAAAAAGTCAAAAGAGGCCTCTATTTTTAAGCAGAAGTGGCTTAAAAAGTCAAGTGTGCCTCTATGTGTTTTTGCACAAAGTGCAACAAAAAGTAAGAAGTTCCCAAAAAAATGTCAAGTGCATGAAAAATGTGAAATCAAGTGCATAAAATTCTTGTAGCATCTAAAACTTGCAACTTCAAAATTATCTCATGAAACAATTAGTGATAAGGACCACGGTCCTATCAGGTGTAACAAAATATGTAAGGGGAAAATCAAGATCATGTGAGTGCAATCAAATTGAGTGAATAAAAACTAATCTAAGCAACAAAATGCTAATGATTCATGCCCATTACTCACAAAATGTAACTATAAAACAAAGACCTCAAGAATGAAATTGATAAAAATAAATGACAATGAATTCAAAATAAAATAGCTTTTCCATCCCATGTCGGAGTGTTTTTGCAAAGATGTTGGGTTGTTCGTATCAATGCGAAGTCTCTATTGTTGCATGAAAAATATTTGAAGAACATGTGTGTGTTGTTGATCAAATATGTGTGTTGAAGCTTTGTCCAATGTCGATTAAGATCTTGGAATTACTTCGTCGTATAAAATAGGTTGATTCTCTAATCATTTTTTTAAGAAGAAAGATGGTTGTTATATATATTTTGTGTTTCAAAATGAACACTTGAGATCATGTAGTAGAATTTCTTGATCAATGGTTGAGAACCATTGAGAGGATTTAGATGGGCATAATCTATGCATTTTCATTACGTAATTGGTGTGATTGAAGAAATAATTGAGTGTTCAGTGCGATGAATAATCTATGGGGTTGAAGAATAGATTGATCTATTAGGAAATAGATTGATCAGTTAGAGAATAGATGGATTAGTTAGCTAATCAGAGTGAGAAATCATCGGTTTGTAATTTTCTCAATCATAAAAGTGGGTAAGGATATTTAATTAATTGATGGGCATGTGCATGGAAATGGGTAGCGATTTCGTGGACACCCTCCAATTTTTTTTTGAAAATCCATAACGTGAGCGCATTATGCCGAGCCTGAGGCTCGGAAACTACAAACCGATAACGCAAGCGCATTATAACGCACTCACGTTATTGACTGTTAAAAGCAAAAACAGAAATGCAAATATGTCATTAGCATTTTGACTATTTTTTTTTGCAGTCGCGGCCAAAACCCCACAATTTCACGCTCACATTCTAGGAGGAGAAATTCAACAAATTTATTCACCAATAATTGATATTTCTTCACAACGATGGCACCACGATGACGAGGAGCTGTGAGAGGTAAGGATTCTATGGTTTTTGTTTTGAATTTGTTAGTTTTAGGTTGAATTTGATATATATTTGTTTGAATTTTAAGGAGATGCAAGTCAACCTGCAAACCCTCAAAATCCTCAAGAGGAGGACCAACCAAATCCTCAACAAGAAGACCAACCAGATCCTCAAGATCAAAATCAACCACAACATCAACCTCCTCCACGAATCACTCAACCCCTTCTTGGCACTCAACAAAATTTAATGAGTGAAATTGAGAACCACAAAAAGAAAATTGAGGATTTGATCAGTAGGTTGAGTGATCCAAATGGTTCAACTCCATAAAGAATGACCCTAGCAAATTCATTAAAATATATGTTAAAAAATGTAGATTCAATTAGCAAACAATTAACTGGATGACAAGATAGGAGGCAAGTGGCTAGGGATTATTGTGCAAATAAACTATCATACAAGGATGTAAAGGATTTAAAAATTACAAAAGGTGATTTGTGCTCATTATTCACCGACCCATGCACAAATAAAAATCTTACCCTCAATGCGAAGAGGTTTCCTATCCATTGGTGCCACCACCAACAGATTAGGGGACAATTTTATGATAGGTGGTACATGGTCTTCAATTACCCACCTTGCAACAATTGTGAGGTCCCGCAATATTTCCTTAGGAAACTATACAGTGAGTTCATATTGACCAAGATCCCAAATTATTTTGATATGAGGGATTTCTAGGGGAGAGGTGGGGGGTCAGCTCAGGATAGACTTGGTGCACAACCGAATCCTACGCGGCAAGGTAGACGAGCTCTCGCTAGGCCACCTCATGAGCACGTTGTTATGCCTTTTGTCGCAAAGGAAAGTATTGATGTAGAGAAATTGTAGGCAATCAGCACTTTGACCTAGAGTGTCATCCATCATACTAGCCCTATTCTACAACGCCATCCAGGGGAGTCTTTGAGTGATGGCCTTCGAACACATGTGTGTCAATCTTGCGGGGCTACTTGTTCATATGACCCCACCGACACTCAGGAGAATGGTACACAGGATCTATCTACAGCTATGGAGATGGAGAGGGCAGCTGACATTTTGCATCAGGCATATGGCATTGATAGTCAGGTAAAATTTAGTGCATGTTCATTGAATTTAATTTATTAAATTTTGATTTTGAAATGCAAGATTAACTAAAAATTTTTTATGATTTTAATAAAATTGCAGGGTCACAGTGTTGAAACTAAATACATTGCCCCCCCACCAACTTATTTATGCAGTACACCTATCACTAGGGTATGTAACTAGTAAACAATTATAAATTTATTGCATGTTAATAGCATTTTTTTATGAATGGTAATTTAATATGCGATTTTGGATGTTGAAACGACTAATATTGAAGGTTTTGATGGAACACTTCCCGATGGCGGTGGATTTACTCAAACCTACATGAAGGTAATAGAATAAAGAGTTTAACTAATGAATCAAGTACATAATAGATTTGTGTAGTTTATATGCACATCATTGATTACGTTGTATAATTTGTTGTTTTATTTTCAGATGTTGCACGACGATACACCTCCGAATGTGATGACGGCAATGGATATTGGTGTGACATTTGCTATACAATCCTCGATGGCTCTGACAAGAGAGGTATGAGGCAAATTAGTAAATTTTAATTTACATTTGTTGTTATAGATGTTAGTTAATGAGAAATCAAACCATTATTGATTCACGTAGTTTAATTTCTATTTGTATGGTTTATACAGGGCTTGAGCATGCCCGAGCATGGGTGTGAGAATATTTCCCTTGTGGAGAGAGATCGTGAGATGGCGGTAACTGATTTTTTTTCAAATATATCATTTTTTATAATGTAATTTCTATATATTCATGTCTTTACTTCTTATTGTAACAGTTAAAACTTCACAATGAACTAAACCCTAGGAGGAGGAGTAGGAGCACTCTTCGAGTGCAGAAAAAATGTGTGATAGACCTATCACAATCCAATTGAAAAGGAAACAAAAAGATTTTATTTCCAAAGCATGGAGAGCAATGAATTTTGATTCTAGAGCCCTTTGTTTTATGCCTACATGGCACTTTTGTACATATTTTTTATTGGACATATTTAACATTGTATTCCTATATGGCATTCTCGTAAGCCTATATGGCTATTTTGTACATATATTTCATACTTATATTGACATATATTGATGTATGTCTAAATGGCTATTTGGTTAATACAAATATCTTTTATCGATGCCTATCCATATTTGCATTCTAAATTGATGGTTCAATAGATATGAGTTACGTGTATTCAAGTGTATACTTTACAACTTACGTGTATACTTTGTGACTTACGTGCGTTCAAATGTATACTTTGTGGATTACGTGCTTTTATGTGTATACCTTGTATTTGTGAATATACTTTGTTTTAATTTGTTTATACTATGTATTCGTGTGTATAATTTTTGAGGCTTACATGTTTGTGAGTACTTGTACTTCCCTTATTGACATGTACATGTTTGACTTATTCATGTGTATAATTATTAATTGGTTAGCCCTAGCATTGATCTATGTCATCCTCAATGCATGATCCTTGAGATGGAGTAAGAACACCCTCAAGGTCCAAAGGAGTTTCACATGCATTCTTCATAGGCTCATTTTGGTAGTCAAACCAAAAACCTCTTGCATCATTGAAATGAAAAAAGTTATCCTTTATAGCAAGTCTGAAGCCATTATCATTCTCCGTTGGTTCTTCATGTATCCACTCCCCATTAATGGTTGCCTCATGACCTTCATGAAACCAAGCACTTATCTCATTTGTGATAGAAGAAATGTATGAAGATTTATCTTCCTCCTTATGAACCATTCATTATCATGAGAGATGGGTTCTTGTGAACCACTACTCATGAATCATGGGTCAATGAGTTTGACTTGTAAAACTACACAATTGAATCCTGATAGCAATATCACAATATTTATATATCTAAATGTGTTATTTCCTTCAGCTAAAATTTTAGCTTATACTTATGTGATTGATGTATGTTTGTGTATGGGATCATAGTAATTTCTATTTGATAATGATATTGTGTCTTTAAGGTTTATTTATTAAAGGGTGCATGAAACAAGTTTTAAATCCTTAAAAATCTTTGAATTTCTTAGGTTTTTCTATTTGTCGAGTTTGGGCTTCAAGCCCGAGTCCAAGTAAAAAATTAGCTTGTCAAGTCTGAGGTGAGTCCAAGTCTTGTAACACTGGTGTGAACACATCGAGGAATAATGTATATGCCAATGAAGAGATAACCCATCCTTGTTTCTAAACAAACCATATTATAGATATGGTTGGTCAAGATAAAACATCACTCTTCTGGATAGTTCAAACCATAATCTTTCATGGCTGCAAACACACCTTCATTATGTGTGTTCTTGATCCTACTGAAGAAATGGTGGAGCATGTTATAGATCAAATATTGCAACCCTAAGTTCACAAGAAGGTTACTTGTCCCGATTTCCACAAATGTCTTTAAGATGTTCATCCTTCATGAGTAATGCGAACTATTGATGTCATCTAGATCTTTGAAACTGTTTCCAATCATGTGCAATACTGTAAAAGCTAGAGCTATATCTAATACTACAAATGACTGCTCAATAAAGCCTAAACATTCTTCTATTCTTTTCAATGTGACCATAATGGCATTCCTTTAAGAAAAACTACTAAGCTTACTACCTGATTCATAAAGTAATCTTGCCAACCATTATCATCGGTCACCATGCTTCCAATGGAAATTCAATTTGTTGCAATACCCAAAGGATGGCAAGTTCATTCACTCTAATACCACTATAATGACTCGAGCTCTTGATCAATAGATTTTTGATTTATTTCTTATTGGATTGACAAAGGTTGTCATCCAATATTATTAAGATAGATAACAGAGTCCCTAAATTATAAATGAAATAAATTCTAAATATGAAGTCTAATTCAAATATTAATTTGATAAATAAATATAATAGTTGTTTCTAATTAATCAATTAAAATCATGTGCTAGCTTTGAAGATGAATCTTCCTATCATTGATATATAGGCCTTGAGAATTGGGCTATCTTTCGCGATCGATACTTTGTACTCATGCATCTTACTTTGAGTCCTTTCTAGATTATATGCTTGAAATGTATACTCTCATATTATAAATTTTTGCTCATATAGACCAATCCCACACTAGGTAATTCAATAATAAGAATAATTCTAAAAATTGATTACCTTGATCTTCCCTTCTTATTCTCTTTTATACTTGAAAACTACACAATTGAATCCTGATAGCAATATCACAATTTGACACATTGTAGAAAATACCTCCTACTTATCAATTGATGAGCTAAAGGGGATCTATAATGAATGTTTTATAAGGCACAACACTTGTTGAAGGTTTTGCAAATGGAGTTGCAAGCTAAGTGGGCTTAACCTTGGGGAAAACACTTCATGGTTAAGTACTTGAGCTAGAGTAGTACTAGGATGGGTAACCTCTCGGGAAGGCCTAGTGCCTCACCTCTATGAGAATCACCTAGATGCAATGAGTGCTAAGTGGTTCATTCATTATCATGAGAGATGAGTTCTTGTGAACTCAGCGCTCTTTCAATCCATGTCAGCCTTGGGACCATACATGAAGCTGGAGGTCATACCAAGTACGGGATCAACAAGTTTGTATAAAAAATCTAAAAAATAGAGAACAGTGTGAATAATTCTTATTAGATCTTCTCCAAAAGTTCATCAACAACCTCCATTCGAGCCTCTCAAGGCTTTACATAGTGTTTTACACTCTTCTCTAACTGATCCATTCCCTCAACTAACTAAAAACCAACTTTCAAAACAAGTAACCATTGCATTTCAAATTTGTTGCTTTAAGCAACTTACAAATTTGCAACTTTAGACTCCTCCAACCTAAGTGATCGATTCGGTGGAACATAGCTCAAAGTGATTCCACGTGTTTAGGTGCAAAAGAGGACCATTCCTAGTGTAAATATACCTATTCAGATGTGTTGGAACAGTTCGCTTGGTCACACAAGTTGCAGAATGAAAGTTGCACCACTCTGCAACTTTGCACTGATTGCATTTGATGCTCTTTCCATCTAGTGAAAATCCGCCGCCACGGGAAAACCACTCTGAGATAGCAATAACTGGGAGAGGTTTTTGTAGAGGGGCCCAAAATGATCTTGTAGGATCAGACAAGAAATTTTTAAGCATCACAGTATCTGAGTAATAGCATGCTAAAGTTTGCAGCCATTTTGCACTTTGGACCCTTAAGGGACCAATCCGGTGGAACGTAGCTCGAAGCGATTCTGCATGTTTCGGTGTGAAAGAGGACCATGACCTAGTATAAAAATACCTATTCGGACATGTTGGAGCAGTTAGTTTGGTCACACGAGTTGCAAAGTAAAAGTTGCACCACTTTGCAACTTTGCACAGCTTGAATTTGACACTTTTTCCATCAAGTGAAAATCCGCCGCCATGGGAAAACCACTCCGAGATAGCCAAAACCGAGAGAGGTTTTTCTAGAGGGGCCAACGCAATCCTGTAGGACTAGATAAGAATTTTCTAAGTGTCTTGATATCCAAGTAATAGCATGTTGGAGTTTGCAGCCATTTTGCACTTTGGACCCTTAAGGGATCGATCCGGTGGAACATAGCTCAGAGCGATTCCATGTGTTTCAGTGTGAAAGATGACCATGCCTAATATAAACATACCTATTCAGATGCATTGGAATAGTCTAATTGGTCACACAAGTTGCAGAACAAAAGTTGCACCACTTTGCAACTTTGCACTGCTTGCATTTGATGCTTTTTCCATGAAAGGAAAATCCGCTGCCATGAGAAAACCACTACGAGATACCAAAAACCAGGAGAGGTTTTTGTAGAGGGTCCCAACACAATCCTATAGGATTAGACGAGAATTTTCTAAGCATCATGGTATCCGATTAATAGCATGCTAAAGTTTGCATCCATTTTGCACTTTGGACCCTTAAGGGATCGATCCGGTGGAACATAGCTCAGAGTGATTCTGCGTGTTTTGGTGTGAAAGAGGACCATTCCTAGCATAAAAATACCTATTTATACATGTTGGAGCAGCTAGTTTGGTCACGCGAGTTGCAGAGCAAAAGTTGCACCACTTTGCAACTTTGCACAACTTGAATTTGACACTTTTTCCATCAAGTGAAAATCTGCTGCCACGGGAAAACCACTCTAAGATAGCCAAAATCGAGAGAGGTTTTTCTAGAGAGGCCCAACACAATCCTGTAGGATCAAATGAGAATTTTATAAGTGTCACGGTATCCAAGTAATAGCATGCTAAAGTTTGCAGCCATTTTGCACTTTGGACCCTTAAGGGATTGATCCGGTGGAACATAGCTCGGAGTGATTCCACATGTTTCAGTGCAAAAGAGGACCATGCCTAATGTAAAAATACCTATTTAGACATGTTGGAGCAGTCCACTTGGTCACACAAGTTGCAAAACTAAAGTTGCACCACTTTGCAACTTTGCACTACTTGCATTTGATGCTTTTTCCATGAAGTAAAAATCCGCCGCCACAGGAAAACCACTATGAGATAGCAAAAACCGGGAGAGGTTTTTGTAGAGGCACCCAATGCAATCCTGTAGGATTAGATGAGAAGTTTCTAAGTGTCATGGTATGCAAGTAATAGCATGTTGAAGTTTGCATCCATTTTGCACTTTGGACCCTTAAGGGATTGATCTGGTGGAACGTAGCTCGGAGCGATTCCGCGTGTTTTGGTGTGAAAAAAGACCATTCCTAGCATAAAAATACCTATTTCGATGCGTTGGAGCAGTTATTTTGGTCACACAAGTTGCAGAGCAAAAGTTGCACCACTTTGCAACTTTGCACAACTTGAATTTGACACTTTTTCCATCAAGTGAAAATCCGCTGCCACGGGAAGACCACTCCGAGATAGCCAAAATCGAGAGAGGTTTTTCTAGAGGGGACCAACGTGATCCTGTAGGATTAGATGAGAAGTTTCTAAGTGTCATGGTACCCAATTAATAGCATGCTGGAGTTTGTAGCCATTTTGCACTTTGGACCCTTAAGGGATCGATCCAGTGGAACATAGCTCAGAGTGATTCCAAGTGTTTCAGTGCGAAAGAGGACCATGTATAACATAAACATACCTATTTAGATGTGTTGGAACAGTCTGCTTGGTCACACAAGTTGCAGAATGAAAGTTGCACCACTTTGCAACTTTGCACAACTTGATTTTGACACTTTTTCCTTCAAGTGAAAATCCGCCGCCACAGGAAAACCACTCTGAGATAAGAAAAACCGAGAGAAGTTTTTCTAGAGGGGCCCAATGCGATCCTTTAGGATCAAAAAATAAATTTCTAAGTGAAAGGGAATAATTTCTATGGGGTTTATGTTGCTGCCCCTATAGATTTTGATGGAAAAGAGCATGAAAAATGAGGTTTCGCCCTAGGGTTTGATAAAATATTGCATAAAATAAGACTTTTGGTTTGGCATGGTGGAGTGATTTTTTCCTGAGACAAATTGCAAATTTGATGGTTTGGATACATTATAATTGTTGCCCCAACAATGCATTATGTAAGAAAATCTTATTACAATGTCTCAAAGTTTGTCATTATGTAAGTAAATCTTATTACAATTGTGGATCTGAGAGTTTGTCATTATGTAAGTAAATCTTATTACAATGCCTCGGGAAATTCATTCTCACAGATCTTTTACAATGCCACTCATATATTTGAGATTCTCTTTAACTTTCTACATCATAGGTGCTCATTATGAGGTTAACTTCAATTGAGTAACTTGAAATTCCCTCGCTAAGCTTCACACGCTCTTTTATAATGGCTTGAAATCAAAATTGAGATTTGTCAAGATCATCAAAATAAGGATGTTGCATTGCTTTTTTGGCTGAGAATCTCTTTGATGGCTCTTAAATCAGCATTTTCTGCAATGAGAGATCAATCAATTTTTAGTAGTTTACTTACAAATACACAAAGTAAAAGAGAAAAAGAAAGAGCATCCAAAATAGAAATGAAATAAAAATAGATGGAAGACACTTACAAATAGGCATGCAGGTTTCACAACTTAGTCACTCCTAGTCATACATCTTCACTGGGAATTCCAACATACCTATTGCACACAACACCTCTCATGAATAGAGTAAGTTGAAATTTCAAATGCTCTTATAATGTCTACATCATAGCTACTCATGATAAGGTTATCTTCAAATGAATAACTTGTAATTCCCTCACCAAAATTTTAACAAACTTTTCTAATGGCTTAAAATCTTGATTGAGATTTGTCAAGATCATCAAAATAAGGATGTTGCACTGCTTTTCTGGCTGACATTCTCTTGGATGGCGCATATATCTACATTTTTTGCAAGGGGACACCAATCACTGTAAAAGAAGATGATAGAATTGGCATCAAACAAATTAATGTGCATACAAGTATAAATTAATAAGAACCAATGTGCATATACTTAAAAATTAATCTAACGAACCATCTGAGTTTGCTCTACTCTTTATTGTGTCAAGTATAGCCTCATGGTCAGACTCACGAACCTTCCACAAGGTCTTCTTCAAAGGTCTACCCCCATATTTGGTCAAATGAACATTGGATGCCACGACAAGGTTCGAGTAATGAAGAATCTTACGATGCATGTCAAAGTCCTAAAATAGCCAATGTTTAACACTTGAATGTGGGTACCTTATAAGCCATGTTCCAGTAACCACAACTGAGCCTGTAGGGTATTCGATGTTTTCTCCATGTATAACTGGGGCCTCCAATTTATTTTTGGCCTCAACAGAACGACACAAGTAATAGTTTTTTCCCTCTTCATTGTCTTCATCTGCAATAACTGCATAAACATGCCTTGCATTGATATGTGCAGAAAATCTCTTGAAATTTGTCAACATTATGAATACAGTACAAAGTAAGATAACAATATGGAATTTCAACAACTAAACAAGTAGATATATCACTTGGTTGAACTAGATCTGATACGTGGTCAAAGTCGACCGATGCTTCCATCTGTGTCAGTTCCAATGCCATCGGAGGGTGATACATGTGAAGTGGGCTAAGATAACTTGTGAACCATTTGTCAACCCACTCCCCTGACTCAAACATTCCAGGCTTGCATTGTACATGAAGAACAAAAGCATGCCATCTTTCGTGTATTGATACTCCACGAACCTGCATTTGAGCTAAGGAAAGAGTGTACCTCACTCAATCTTGTTAGTGTACAATAGTCTTCATATGGTGCAATGTTAGTATCATCCATCAACCAAAAAAATCTACGAACTGAAGATGCACCTTAATTACCTAGACCCATCAAAGCATTACACCACTCGACGATTGATTTTGCATCTGTCAACTTTGCAGTGTCTTTATACTTTAACTCTTCTCATGCTAATGCTATTTTCACACATGCTCCTACACCATCATGCTCCCCCTTTCCTTGTCTGGGCTCACAAAAGTTCCACATATGTTGAACACCTATAATGACATGCATCTTGCACAACCAGTAGAACATGCGCAAGTTCTTGAACTGTGTTGACCAATTATCATACCATATTATATGTCGATCGTATTATATGCCCCTCTAAGCCAAATCGGTGTAGAACATCTGGAAGCAACCTTGCACGAAATCTGGAGAATGTGTGTAATCATCACTAATATAAAAGTGGTACTCCCTCAATACCTTCCTTTGCTCATCTGTACTATCAGATGCATGAATGAATGCTATGTGCATAAATATCAAAAATTGTGTGGAGTTGTAATACTGTGAATAAACCTCATGTTGTGGTTGTAGAGTGTGGTTCTCTGCAAAGTCAACCATGGATACTATGCTTCCAACTAGAAAGGTGTCCTTGCATAGCTTGAATTGCGTGTCCAACCATCGGGCTCTATGGGTATGCATTGCATACTCAAATAGTATATTATCACAAAATGTGGTCATAAATTGGTACACTAGAATCTTCTCAATAACCAACTCACACCTTTTTTCTTGAGACCCATCTTTTGTAGCATATGCCACTGTTTTATACTTCCTAAACTCTACTAGTTTTTGTCCCACATCATTTGTGTTTTCCATATGTTGACATACAAGCATACATTGGAAGCCACCGCAACGCTCTCATGAAGCATCCAAGCATGCTATCCTATAGAATATCTGGCCATCCTCTATTTCACATAATTTTTTTGATAAGAACTCTCTTGAAGATTTTGGTGGGGCTTGTATGCCACAATCCTACAAAACATTGTTAGTATTGAAGGAGTGATCTAACCCCAAGGAGTGATTTTGAAAAAGTGTTGAAGGAGTGGTCTATGTAATTAAATTTTAACCTTGTGCAGGGTATTTTGAAGATGTTTGACTCTTTGGAATGGTCTGGGAAGGCCTGGGTATAGGAGTTTCTATAAACACTCCCTCTTTGCATTGAAAAATGGGGGTTTTTGTATTGGAAACTTAGTTGAGTAGGTAAGGTCCTAAGACCTAGAAAATATCTTGTTTTGAGACCTAATTAAAGATTGTTTTTGGGTTTGGAAGTTTGGTGTGAGGATCTAAGGGTAGTTCCTTTGTAAAATTGGCATACTTGGAGGCCTAAAACAGTGAAAAGGTTGGTTTTCTTAAAGTTGTCCCAAAGGAGTCATGTGATGGGTTAAGGCATGTCTTATAACTCTGAAATGGGTACTAGAATAATTCTTTTATTTTCCTAGTATTTGGGAGTTAAGGGCCCAAAATTGGTTTTGCACTACTACTAGATTCCAAGGGTGAAAAGTGGGAAATAGTGTTTCTGTTTGTTGTCCAACTTGGAGAAGTGTTTGGATTGGTCCATTAGGCCTTTTTAATCTTGTTACATGCCTCTTGAAGGTAATTCGACATCTTGAATGGTTTTGGGTCCTTTAACTCTGCATCAAAAATGACTATCACAGTCTAAAGTGTGTGCATGGTTTGGGAGATACATGTGATAGTTTGCAGATGCTTGGCTACTAGTAATGTGGATAGTGAACAAAGGAACTAAGTTTGTGTGTAAGGGTAGACTTTTGAAAGGTTTCATTTTTGTTTTACTAACTCAAACAAAGATTTCTTAAGCAAATAATGGTTTGGTCGTGCCTTAAGAATTATAGTTTGTGTTTGTAAACAATGGTGCCATTATGGAAGATTTAAGACAAGTTGTGAATGACATAATCATTGGTTGATGTTTTGAGGAATCTAGTTGATTGTAATCAGTTATTTTCAAGATTTTCAAGGTGTTTTGAAGGTCCTTAAGGAATTGGGAACTCTTAATGCTAATTTGAGTATATAAATCAAATGCATTGTGAAGGGAAATATAGTTACAATGACAACTTAAGGTTATAATGACAAACAAAAATGAAAGCAAGCCATAATAGAATGAAATAAAATGTGTAAAGACTTCACATACCTAAAAAATAAGACTTTCAAATGGAGGAGTTCAAACTAATTATGTAGCCTTAGCTAACTAGAGCTTCTTCTTTCTTCAAACTCCACAACAATTTGACTTGTTCAAAATCTTGTTCCCCTCCAAACTTCAATTGTATATCATTTTTCAATGGAATTAAAACTTCAATTGATATTATATGTCTTTCAATGTGGAAAATCTGCTATTTCATGCAAGGGTGGTAGAAAGATCATGGAAAAGGTGATGGAATGTGAAAAACATGCTTGCACACTTCACAACATCATCAAAAAGAAACTTTTTGTCGGAGCATGTGCAAAACCAAGGGAATATGTAGACTGTGGGCCTTGAAATCATGGGTATATAGAATTTTTTACAATTTTTAGTGGATTAAAACACGTGCTCGCATTATAATGTGAGCGCATTATAATGCAAGCGCATTATGTGAAATATGATTTTCTTAATATATTTAGTTTCTCCCACTTTTTCTATACCCTCTATCCTAATTCTATATCTGTCCCCTACACCCTTATAGT
Source organism: Sequoiadendron giganteum (assembly GCA_007115665.2). Classification (NCBI taxonomy): domain Eukaryota; kingdom Viridiplantae; phylum Streptophyta; class Pinopsida; order Cupressales; family Cupressaceae; genus Sequoiadendron; species Sequoiadendron giganteum. The sequence goes on from CM021105.1 coordinate 326,637,978, forward strand.
AGAGGAGATAGAGGTGAGTGTGTATGTGTGTGAGGGAGAGAGGGAGGGAGAGGGAGTGGGAGAGAAAGAGGGAGAGAGGGAGGGAGAGGGGGAGGGGGAGAAAGAGATAGTGGGAGAGATGGAGATAAAGAGGGATGGAGAGAGGGGGAGAGTGGGAGAAAGAGAGAGTGGGAGATAGAGAGGGAGGGAGAGAGGGGGAAGTGGGAGAAAGGGAGAAAGAGAGTGGGAGAAGCTGGGAGAAGGGGAGAGTGGGAGATAGAGAGGGAGGGAGAGAGGGGAAAAGTGGGAGAAAGATAGAGTGGGAGAGTGGGATAACGAGAGAGTGGGAGGGAGAGAGTGGGAGATTGGTAGATAGAGAGAGAGGGAGAGAGGGGGAGAGTGGGAGAAAGAGAGAGTGGGAGAGAGTGCAAGAATGGGATAAGGGGAGAGTGGGAGAAAGAGAGAGGGTTGAGGGATTAGGGTTGAAGGATAGAGGGTTGAGGGATTAGGGTTAAGAGATATACCCTCAACCCTCAACCCTTCAACCCTAATCCCTCTACCCCTATACCCTCTTAATCCCTCAATTCTCAACCTCCAACCCTTAAACCCTAATCCCTCTACCCCTATACCCTATTAATCCCTCAACCCTCAAACCTTCAACCCTAATCCCTAAACCCCTATACCCTCTTAATCCCTCAACCCTCAATGCTCAACCCTCAACCCTTCAACCCTAATCCTTGTACACCTATACCATATTAATCCCTCAACCCTCAACCCTCAACCCTTCAAACCTAATCCTTGAACCCCTATACCCTCTTAATCCCTCAACCCTCAATGCTCAACCCTCAACCCTCAAACCCTAATCCTTATACCCCTATACCCTATTAATCCCTCAACCCACACCGCTCAACCCTCAACCCTTCAACCCTAATCCCTCTACCCCTATACCCTATTAATCCCTCATTCCTCAACCCTCAACCCTCAACCCTTCAACCCTAATCCCTCAACCCCTATACCCTCTTATTCCCTCAACCCTCAACCCTCAATGCTCAACCCTCAACCCTTCAACCCTAATCCCTCTATCCCTATACCCTATTGATCCCTCATCCCTCAACGCTCAACCCTAATCCCTTCAACCCTAATCCCTCTACCCCTATACAATCTTAATCCCTCAAACCCTATACCCTCTTAATCCATCAACCCTCAACCCAATACCCTTAAACCCTAATCCCTCAACCCTCAACCCTCAAACCTTCAACCCTAATCCTTGAAACCCTATACCCTCTTAATCGCTGAACCCTCAATTCTCAACCCTCAACCCTTCAACCCTAAGCCCTATAGCCCTATACCCTATTAATCCCTCAACCCTCAATGCTCAACCCTCCACCCTTCAACCCTAATCCCTCTACCCTTATAGCCTATTAATCCCACAACCCTCAATGCTCAACCCTCAACCCTCAACCCTCAACACTCAACCCTTCAACCCTAATCCCTCTACCCCTATACCCTATTAATCCCTCAACCCTCAATGCTCAACCCTCAACCCTTCAACCCTAATCCCTCAACCCTTAATGCTCAACCCTCAACCCTTTAACCTTAATCCCTCAACCCCCATACCCTCTTAATCCCTCAACCCCCATATCCCTCAACCCCCATACCCTCTTAATCCCTCAACCCCCATACCCTCTTAATCCCTCAATCCCCATACCCTCTTAATCCCTC